>JAHHZJ010007362.1:46493-67309 GCA_021437245.1 Aegilops speltoides | reverse complement strand
GGCGACCGTCCGTTGAACTACCAAAAAGGGTAAACCAATGTGATCATGACATTGTAGGTGCTTGCGATGGGGCGGATCGACTTCCCTCATAAGTAATGGGTGGCATAGCCCGTGGCGAAGTCCTTTTTTATCCATTTCTTTATTACCCCGAGGGCCCACCTGGTGGGACGAGAGAAAGAAAGGACGGGGGCGACCATGCATGGCACTTCTCGACCGTGTCTCAGAGGGACAGTTGAGCGAGCGACTCATGAATGCTGCGGGTCGGACGAGCCAATAACTTCGAGCGTGTTCGGTCAGTTTTTGAGCAAGAATCACAGCGTTACCTTACCTTCACCATGATACGGACTCCAAGTTCTTATGGCGAGCACGAGGAGTTTCCTTCAATATGATGATGAGAATGGAAACCGAAGCACGACCGGGTCTTCGTGAGTCGAGATCATACTTATATATCGATCCGCGATAGCGTAAGCATGAGACTTTTTGGTAGTACCGGTGAACGGATGGCGCGGCGAGGAATCAGGGGCGGAGGACTCGTAAATAAAACCTAAAAGGAGGGATGTTGTTGTTGTCTTCACCATTGACGGACAAGGGGTTCCTTTTCGATTTCCATTTTAGAGCTTCTCTCTAGTTCGAATATATAGAACTTCCTTCTTAGAAATGGAATACCTTCACCTTAGAAGGGTGTTCTTCCTACTAGTGAAACCAGATCGCCTTTTTTCGCTAAGCCGATTCCAATGATCGGACGGACAATACTTGCTTAAACCTAGCACCTGTTGCCTTGCTTTTCCTCCACCAGACCTGCCTCGCCGCTCGTGATACCGGAAGGGCATCCCTCACTTCCCTGATCGTCTCGCACTTCTTTTGTCACCGCACACACGCTCTCGTGGGTCTATCATTGAAAATCCCTTTTCACGGGCGGTGCGGTAAGTAAGACTAGTCGATGGACAATCTAGCTTGATGAATAGGGAGAAGATGCATTTTCCTAGGCTCTCTCTACTTTGCTCATTGGGTATAGCCGTCGGTGATCCACAGATCTGGCGCTTTTGGATTCCTAAAGGGATAGGATAGTTCTTTACGGGCTTTAGAGGTCTCCCCTTTAACCTAGTACTCTTAGGAAGGCGGGTTAACCTTCTACTAGAACTGTTCTATCTACGAAATTGGAAAGTAGGGTCAACTTGCCATAATATATAGCCCAACTTGATCCGTCTTAGAGTAGCCGCCTATGGAACCGCCCCGAGTCAACAATGCACCCGATCGCGAGCCTTATATGAGTTTCATAGTCACCGCTCTTTCAAGAACGTGCCTTCTAAACTCGTTGTTCCGCTTGCAGATTGGAGTTTCCTCTTGACTATCCGGGTTCTTGATACCGCCGGCGGGAATAAGTACCTATCCCTTACGGAATCGAACCCGTGTCTTCGACATGAAAAGACGATGTCCTAACCTCACGGGCGAAAGGGACCAAAAGCTATTTTTCATATACTTAAGAGAAGAAAGTGGTTCCTTTTCTTTCTATCTGAAATACTTGATGCACTTATTGAATGGAAACTTGAATTGAGAGAAAAGGTGTGCTACGCTTCTTCATTCTCGTAACTCAATCAATATCAAGAACATAAAGAGTTTGTATAGAGATGGATTTCTCTTGAGTTCCAAGACTTTTTTGAATGGCTCGTGTTGCGCTAGTGACACGAGGGTAAAACGCCGAGTTGGCTTGTTGACTCGAGGAGGAAAAACTCCATTTGCTTTAGTGAATGGAGGAAGAAACAACCATAGTAACTATCTACTGAAATTGATTGATGGATATGAGAGTGGTGCAAGACCGGACGGAGGAACCATAGGAATGTTATGTCGGGTTCCTTGCTCACTTCTCAAGCCCAATATCATTCCTCCAACTCGGACTTTCATGCTAGAATTAAGAACCCCTAAACAATGACAGCGTGCATCGAGCGGGCCCTCGCCTGTCGGGAGCTCAAATCCTCACTAGAGTGAGGCACGTCTCGATCAATACATCTCGAATCTAAAGAGAGATGTTATTGTTATGCTGTCCCCACTACGAGTATGATTGACCATATCATCCAGCGAGTGGTCTTAAGCGCTCGGTGCATCCATCTTGAACTTCGAATGTGCGGCTTGGAAGAGAAAGTAATGCGAACTACTAACTGTTATGCCGGCTTGGCCCGATCAAGACTTCTATCCCTCGAAACTGTCTCGCGTCTTATCCGTGTGCGCGGTTGAGAAATTGACTTCAGATTCTTCCCGGTGCAGCTCGGCTGGAATCTACAATCTACACCTCTCCAAACACAATATCTTGAGTACCCGGAGAAGTTCTCTTTGTCTTGAGCTTTTATTCCTCAATCCACTTATTCGTTCCTTCTTTCATATACCTCCCCACCAATAGATAGAGACAAATGGGAATAACCGAACCACGTCTACAAAATGCCGATTACCATGCAAATGCTTCAAAGCCAACGTGATGCTTCTTGGTCGATGACCAAGATATTGGCGAATACCACATACGATCAAGAAAAGAGTACCTATAATCACATGAAAACCATGAAAGCGGTTGCTAAGAAAAAGGTAGAACCATAAATACTATCCGAAATAGTGGAGGGTGCTTGGTAATATTCCATTCCTTGAAAGCCGGTGGATACTAGAGCCGATGAAACAGTTGCTACTAAAGCGTAAAGCTGCTCGTTTTTCCTTCCCCGCGAGTATAGCATGATGAGCCCAAGTTACTGGCAGCTCGGGATGAAGGGAGAATAGGGTATTAAGAAGAGGATTTCCCAAGGATCTAAAACCCCAATCCTTTTGGGGCCAAATACCTCCGATCTCTACCGTAGGTGCCAAAGAAGAATGAGAAGAAGCCCAAAAAAAAGCAAAAAGGAACATAACCTCCGAGACTATGAAGAGAATAGAACCATATCGAGGTCCTAATTGTACAGCTTTTGTATGATGCCCTTCCAACGTGGATTCACGTAGAACATCCCGCCACCATACGAACATGGTATAAAGGATAAATATTAGGCCCAAAGCGAGAAGTGTTGCACCCCTTGAAATGAGTGCATGTACATCACACCTCCTACGGTGGTTGCCAAAGCTCCGAGTGAACCCGAAATAGGCCATGGACTTGGATCTACCAAATGATAAGAATGCCTCGAGATGAAATCATAAACCACTTTGCCCGGTTGTATGTAAACCCCTTCACCCCCATCCCTAAAGTGGTAAAGAAGGAGGCTCTTTTTGTCTCATTAGGACAAACAAATAGGAAGGATAGTTCTTTCATTGCATTGATAGAAGTGAGACTATCAAAAGATCTCTATTATTTAGAGAAAAGAGTTGGCGTGGGTTCTACCAACTAAGCGAAGAAGTTTTTGATTGGTCTTTCTCATTCGAACCCTCTCCGTATTAGTAAGAAAAACACACCCGACTCGACTTCAATGGTGGGAACAACCTCAAAGACTCCGGCGTGAACATGAACAATCATTCTATGCAAAATTTCATGTATGATAGTGGTCGATCCTCGGGAGTGACATTCGTTACTTTGGATTTTGTTCACGCGGTGATCTTCTCTCTTTCCAAGAGTACTACCCTTTACGTAGTCTATGTCCAGGGAGACAGTGCGGTAGAGAGGTCCCCACTTCGATTCTGTCCTGTTAGCATCTCCGATCCGAGAGTTGGGATGACTCCGTTAGTTTCGATCGGGGCCGGACGGTAATGGACCTACAACCCTTGCTTGTGGACTAGCTGCAGAGCTAACCTTTGTTCTATTGGTTTGGTGGTTGCTACCAAGGCGATTTCTTTATGCCCATCAAAGAACCTCGAGATGCTAATCCACTAAAAACGATACGAGAAATGCGAAAGAACTCAATCTGCGGACGAGGGCGACCCGTGAAAATACCTCGGTTTCTTACTCGTGCCATTGAACTCTTTCTTGGCAACTTGGACAACTTATAACGATGTTTGTCCCGCATATCGACGGAAGATCGGGTTACAAAATTCAAAGCTTCGTCTCAATTCATATTTAGCCGCGAGCAATCTACGTTTGTGATCTCGTATATATTTCGCCGCTTCTCCGGCATCTTACTTAGTTTCCCCTCATCTTTTAGCAAAAAGCCGCTCCACAGTAGTAAAGTCTCATCTTTTGTATTGGCGAAGTGACAATAGTCACATTGAACCTCGAATATGCTCAAGATCTCGAAATGATCTTCCAGCCCGGGAGAATTCGCAAAACTCCGTTTCCATAAAGAATTTGATGGAGTTTTCCGTATTTCAACCGGAGAATCCAACATAGACATTCTTGTAAAGATTCGACCAAAAATGGTACATTCCATGCCCTCGAGAACGCTTTGTCGTGCAAAGTCACCGACATATCCAAAGTCTTTTGGACCCCAAGAATGGATTGGATCGAAACGACTTTCCCGCTTGAAAATAGGGGCCCTTTGTGTCTCAGATGAATCTCGATCGCACAAAATCTCCATAGCCAATTTTCCAAATTGGATTCTGAAATCGAGGCAGCTTTTGGTACTAATCTTATTTCAAACAATCCAGAACTTCCATAACATTGGCGTGATTCAGTTTGAGCAATGATCTGACGTAATACATCTTCGTAATGAAAATGGAGTGGAAACATCATGGCTTTTCCGCTTTTTTGAGAATGAGCACTGTGAACTATCCGCTTCAAAAGGATAGTTGATCGAACCGAAACCAACGTCAAGTACGAGTTATTAAGCGCGAATCAAAAAAGTGTACTTCCTTTACGCTTGATGTAGGATTTACCTATTAATATGAAGTTCACTCTTCTGCGACTTGAGTCCGTAAGGAAGCGATGATTTCAATTCTTCTTTGCTAGCGCTTGACTCTGTGGAATTCCATTAACAAGCTTAAAAGAAAGCCTTTTATTTGGTTTTTGAGATACTAGTTATTTATAGGTTAAGTTCGATATTTCACTCCGTGGGCGGCTAATTAATTCAAGTAATTCTGGAGGGAATCAATCAAGAGATTGCCTGCCCATGCTACAATTCCTTACTCAAAAGGACTAGAGTGCTAAGCTGCCTTCCCGCACCACCACTATAATGAATGGCTCAAACAAATAGGAGATGAGAATCTAATTGATCCTTTCTAGAATAGAATATAAAGAGAAGCTTGTTCTGCCCATCTATCTAGAGAATGAAAAGGAACTAATGCCACCGATAGGAAATACATAGACCGTCGCCCACTTACCACTCTACCACTTCAATTCAATGACGGACTTCACCGATACCCGATACCAAACCTAGCTTGAGAGAGATCGATCACGGGCATGTGGTGAACGATACCGAGAGAAAGAGCACCGAATGAACCATATCGAGCATGTGTCTCACTCTACAAGTCAAGTTCGATGAGCTCTTAGCGGACTGTGCCTACTATCTACTAAGTGTGTGCTAGGGAAAGAAAGCAAGCTGAGCAGTTCTCACTCTGTCCGGTGACCAAGAAAGCTTAAAGAATACCGTAAAGTGATCATCAAACCTCATACCGATTCGCCACGTGAAAGCGGGGTTAAGGTAAGGCAGGAAAGATCATGCCCAAAGATATATATGTTTTGAAGAGAGAGATCCGCAGCAAAAATCTTGAAGGAAGGACTGATCAAGGAAAGACCGTAGCAAAAGCCGAAGAAGATGCGAATCAGAAAAGGGAGACGAGTTCCAGTTGTTAGAAAGACCGGTGCGGAAAAGCAAGTCGGAAGGGATCCGGATGTTCAATGCTTAAAGAAAAAGATAGGTGTTGCTCGTTGTTTGCTTTGAGGTTTCCCTAGTTGGGGAGACCGAGAAGAAAACCAATAGGAAAGGCGATCCAAGTCTAGTGTGAAAAGAGATAGTTGCCCGCCTCTTGATGGAGAATTGAAAACATCCCAACGTATCTTTCACTAATTAAGTAGTAGTGAGGCGCCGATGCGTCACCGGAGAAGAATGCTTGCTTTTCAGATCACCGGTGTAGTGATTGACACGGTCTTCGCATATTGAACAACCTAAGAGTGGAAACACCTTAATCGCTTCTCCAAGCTTATCTATATATATTTCTCGATGGAAGCGTAAGAAAGGCTTAAAGAAGGTGACAAGAAGAGAAACTTATTAGTTCGTCAGAGCCAACTTATCATTCCAATGAGAGGTCAAGTACGATAGAAGTTATTGATACCGATTTAGGCGAGCAGCATAGTTCGGCAGAGCCAGAGGAAGAAGTCCGTCTTGTTAGCGAGTTAGCGAGTAGTTTCCTTTAGGCGATTTCATGAGCATACTAGCTTTTCACGAACGCAGAGGAGAAAGAAAACCAACAACCAATAGGGTGAGGCAACTAACTACCAATCCTTTTATTGAATAGCCGGCGTGGGTAAACATAAAGAAGCCACAGAAGAAATCAAGCCAAAGGCTTCTCACTTTCTAAAGTAGTAAAAGTGGATCCCGCTTGCCGAGGCGCCATAGATCTTTGAAAATCGTCAATCGGGTGAGCGGCTATTATTGATGGAGGCCAGGTCTACATACGTAATATCAAGTTGCTCTAGTTGCGTGTCTTTAAATGCGGAAAGATGGGTGTTTTTATCCAAGCAAGGGAATAGAATAGGTAACAACCCCCCTCACATCAAGCACTGTCGCTAGCTACCAACATATACTATGGAGTCCATGGCTACCTCCATGCGATGGAAGACCGTAGATTTTTCACTTTATTTGAAGAGTTGAACTCTGTTGAAAGGACTTGACACATTGCCAAGGCGATTTTATTAGCCACCGTGGGATAGAGATCTGCGGTAAACGAGCGATAGCCTCTAAAGAGTGCGAAATAGGATTGGTTCCTTTTCTAAAGATCCGAGACTGGTGAGCGTATTGCATAATTTAAAGAAGCCCATTTCATTAGAGGGAGGAGCCCTTCCTACCTTTCTTTATTTAAGTGCTAGTGTCAAATGAGACAGTTGCCCGCCTTGGAGGGGTTGTGGCAAAGTCTCAAGTCCACTTCTTTACCAACTTGAATTCATAAGGAGACCGAACTCTATTCATGCTCAAGTGAACCACGGGTGATGATATTCCATTGCTCAAATCAAATAGGAAGCGGATGGCGCTTGAGTTTTTGATCTCGGCATGAGAAACTATTCCTCCTCCTTTTGCTTACAATCACCTCACTTCCCTTATAAGAAGATAATAGTGCTTGTATCCTGGGTCATGAGGTTCCCCTCTTGATCGATAAGAAGAAGTCAAGGTCTCGGTTCCAGATTAAGTAAAGATAAGGAACCCGCCAGAGGATTTCTTCGGTTTGGTAGGGAAGCCACCGGTTCAGTATCACGCTATGGTTGAGGACCTTCTCGGTTCAAAGCTAACAAATAGGTCTCATGTTGGCACTCAATCGCTAAGAGCAGCCAACAACTTAACTTGCGTGCTTTCAAACCTGCTCATACGGTAATGGCGAGGGTTTTGCGGATCCCTTTCTCTATGAGTTTCGGTTGATAATGACTTAAGGTGAGCAACGAACCTCCAATCACTTTTTCAGAATACAGAGAGAACCATCCGGCTGCACTCAACTGCAAACTAAAGGAACTCCTAACAAGCGGGGAATTTCTCCTTTATTCTTGGTCGGACGACCTAAATCCAATGGTCGGTTTGGACGGGGCATTACAAACGAGCTATGCTCTATGATTTCGCTTTGTTTACACGGGTGAGTGACCTACACCTTCCAATCTATGGTTTCACCCATGAGGTAGAACTTTCTCTAAAGCTTCTTCGCTCCGTAATACACTTGCGCCTTCCTTTATAACCATGCACTCCCACTACTTCTTTAGGACATGGCTGACTTGCTTATCACAAGTCGTCTCCCGAAAAAACAAATATCGAGACCGAGATGCTGCTTGGAGTCTTCATTCTCTAGGGCGAGCTCACTACCACTCATTATCGGAGGAGACGTAATATCTTGAGCTATTCTTGATTTCCTTGCTTGCGAGATCAAAAACGGGTATCGAACAAAGAAATCTGCTCACGGTACCTCTTACCTCAAAACTTCTATTGGATCCGGGAGAAGAAGAATTCCAATTTGAATGTGCTCATATCCAACTACCGAAGGGACGATATCGAGAAAAGCAAAAGGTGCATGGGCGGTTTCAAGTTGTTTTGGTTGCTTGAGCTTTCGATCATTGTGTCACCGAGCTCTAACGCTTCTATAAAGTGAGAAATCATGGTACCTTCACGCCTACCTTTCCCAAGGGCTAGTTCAATTCGAGAGAAATGCAAGCAATCGTCTTTGGACTCCGCCACTTTGCTAGGCTCACTATACCAAGTTAAGTTCCTCCAAAGTATTTTCATCATCAGGTGTCGCAGAGTCACAAGATAAGGGATAAAGATAGTAGCCCATAGCTCCTTTATCAATTTCATACAAAACTTAGCGAGGTCTAACAATGTTGGAGAAGTAGTATTGCTCTTGTCGAAAAGAATAATGGTTTCTTGCCCATTGTGACAAATACTCATTGTTACGGCCTTCCAATCTAAATTGATTGGACTGTGACGATATAGCCAATCATAACCCAAAGATAACATCATTGCTTTCCAATTTCATGAGCTTGAAGGTGTCTTGAAATGTGTGCCCTTTAATAAGTAGTATCTGCGATTAAGCTCCATGAGTTAATTGACCTCCTCCACCACTTTGACGAGAAACAAATGTTTCGACTCTCATATCGATGAAGCCCACACCACCATAATCTTTAGGGGTGCATAGGTGTTCCCATCGACCATGTGAAATTTCTTCTTCTTACTCCCAATAGAAGTGATTTCTTATTGTATCAACTTTTTACGTATTTTGACAGCAAAGTGTAGCAACCCTGAAGGTACATAGGGACATTTGATAAACATGCATTGATCAATATATCTCTTCCTCCATAAGAGAAATGTTTGCATTGCCAAGAGTCCAACTTCTTTTCTACCTTTTAATGAAAAAAATCATTAGAAGAGATCTTGTCTTTGCTGATTGGTAATCCCGGATATTATATTTTATTGGAAATTTGCCTATCTCACGCTTATATCAGCTACCCTCTGCTCCTCCTCTACACTCAACCCTCTTGTGAAAATATCACTCTTCAAGTAATTGACTTTCATGCCGACATTTCCTCTAAACAGAGAGAAGGAATTAGAATCGATAATAGACTCCATGTCATTATGCAAAAAAGCAAAGTGTCGAAGCATATTGCAAATGACTAATCCCCCACAGTATCGAGATGTGGTACCAAACCTCTAATCACACCTCGCTTCCTTAGCTCTATCCAGAATGCAGATAGTGCATCACCTACTAGGTGAAAAAGCAAAGGAGAAAGAGGATCTCCTTGCCTCAAACCTCTGAAAGTAGAGAAATATTCTCGCCAATCTCCATTCATATTCACACACACTTTGCCTCCTTCCTTTGCTTGTCTAATCCAATCTATCCACCGTCAGGAAGTTTTTCCTATGCATTACCTCTGCCAAGAAAGGCCACTGAACTCTATCATAAGCTTTTCAAAGTCCAATCAAGCAAAATTCCTTGAGTGAGAGGTTTTCAACTCATGCAAAACTTCATGAAGAATTACACATCCATCCAAAATGTACCTCCCAGAATAAATCCGGTCAAGAGAGCTGATTACTTGTCGAGCCGGAGGAGTAAATCTAAGTGTCGAGCTTTGGTAATAGCTTTAAACATAACATTTAGAACACATATGGGTCTATCTTGTGGGATACTATTAGCATCCTTAATCTTTGGCGATGAGAGAAATGACACCATAGTTTAGTCTCGACAAGTTCAACTCTGCCATGATACTGACTCTGAAGCATTTAGATTAGTATATCTCTCAATGGGGCCAAAAAGCTCTAAAAAGCTAACAGAGAAGCCATCTGGACTGGAGCGTATTTGGTTTCATGCTTTTCACCACCTTGTCTATCTCTTCACTCATGAAGTTAATACAAGTGAGGACTGATTTACATCATTCATATAATTCAAGAGGAAGGCGGTTGAGTGCTTTCAGCGTAATACTATTGAGTTTCCACTGATTGCCCATATTTTCCGTGATAGGATTTGTCCACTTGATTGAATTCATGTCATTGAAGCAATGAACTTGCTAGCCAGCGTGCCAAAAGGTTCTTGACTTTGGGTACCAGAGTAGTGGCGAGAAAGGGCTTGCGCCTCGGCCGTTTAAACGATTCGGACCTTGTGGTTGTAGTCACAGGTACAAAGATAACCCCACAACCATTTGTTGTATTCTTTAAGTCAATCGCTCGTAGTATGTGCTAGAATGAGATGAGATCCAGCTCAAAGGTGAAGACCTCATTCTTTGAACCCTCCCGGCAGTTCTGTTCTAGCTTCTCTATCTCTAGCAAGTGATCTGAACAACACAACATCTTCTCCGGTCGTGGAGTCGGTAGGGCTTGCCTGCTAAGAAATGGAATAAAAATTCCGGTTTCTTGACTGTTTACGAGATTATTTACCTTTATTTACATGAAGATGCACGGTCTCTTACACTTTTCCTAGCTTAAGTTGGCGGATTGGTAAACAAACGGCTCTGCAGCTCCGTTAAACCGGCACCACTCCCTTGCTTCTTATCGAGGTCGGTGCCAACAAACAAGTCCCATTCGAGCAATGGAATCTACATAAGAATGTAATCACTGTTAAGTATTCCACTCACTTGATGCCGGTGAAAATGGGCCTCTGAAGAAAGCAAAGACAATATCTGTTGAGGGCGAGCCCGCTCCGAAGATACCTGATGATAAGTATGTTATCGAGCGTTAAAGCGAGAATTCACATCTGTAAAAGATTCCCACATTCCGTGAGATTCGTTGCCTACCAAAGAAAGGTGCAAATAAGCCATTTTATTCGATTTTGCCTCTGCTGATCCTGCTCATGCTTTTTTTTCTCAATTGGTAAAGTCTCTCAGCCTTGCAAAGTGGAAAAAGAGATGGGCGTCGGATCCATGTTTCGCTAATCCCGAGCTTGAAGAGAAGTGAATGCCCGTGGGGAAACGAAGAAGGCCTAGGGTTATCTATTGAAAACCATGCATGCCCAGATCTATTACGAAAGTTGGAAAAACACAATGGCCAAATGCACTTATTTTCGAAGAAGAATGAGGCAATCGATCATCCGGACGAAAGGGATATGGAAAGTGGGCTTGTTCTTCACTCTATAAGTAAATATAACAGGCATCCATGGTTAACAAGTAGAGACTTCGCCTTTCTCTAAAGAGCCCAGAGGTCCTGCTAAATAAGATGTATTGTGAGCACAAGATGGACTGAGCTCCTCTCTTAAACCAAGGCATACTCTCTGGCTTTCCGTGGAAGTTTTAGAAGGCGGTTAGGTTAAAGATAAAGTGGTTGAGCGGTGAGAAGTGCACCGAAGTGTACTTGACGATGGGAAGCTAGCGTGAAAGGTGCTCCACTTGCTTGCTTGGTCAAAACAGGCTTTAAAGACAGCTTTCTCTTCGCTATCTTACTTGGATAGTTTAGGCTTTCTTTTCCTTCCTCATTCACCAATCTATCATGACCGTCTTCTTTTCCTCCCTGAACTTATTTGAGTTGGTTTGGTTGGTGAAGTCACCGGTATGGTATGATGGTTTAGTCTGGTGCTCCTATAGTCCCATTGCCATCTCTTGGCTTAGAATTTGACACTTGATCATCGGTCTTCTAGGTCAAATGGGTGTCATCCTTCTCGACTTCTCACTTGAAGAACTATGAGATCTCTTGGTTCCAAGCGTTAGTTATCCTGTTCTCGAACTTTTTTTGCTCGCTTTGTCTCAACGAAAGCTTTTAGCCCATCCAGCTCGAATGAAGCTAGCTCTTCCCCTATAATATGCTTTCCTTGGGCAGGTTCTTTAAAAGAAAAGAAGAAAACGTGAGACCGGTTGACTTCTCCGTCCTCGACTTGTTGAATTGCATGGTGGAGTTAGGGCTCCCATATAAAGCGATAGTCGATGGGTTGAGTGCTATCAACCGATAAGATCTTGATAGTCTCATGAAGTACTTAACCTTGAAGATCAAATAGGATTTACCATTTCTAGATCGGACCGGGGTCAGTTAAATCGACTCCGTAAATAGATCCGGTCGAGGAAAGCATGTTGAATATCGGTTTCATAAAAATAACTACATTCTCACATTTCTCGATCGAGAAAACTAATAAGATAAAAACGCCATCATTCTTATTTTAGAGAGGTGTCCCCGTAAGAAGATTTCTTGATATTAGCTGAATGTCGACTTATGGTAGGAAGTCGTAGTTAGGGGCGCCCTACTTTATTTACAAGATGAAAGAGATCCGTATCAAGAGCTTATTCTTTTGGCTTTAAGCATGGCGTTTTCATTCATTTGTAACTATATAGATATATAGCCCTTGCAACCATGTCGGTCTACCCTTTTCCTCGATCTTTGGACCCGTCCACTTAACTTGAGCTTACATCTTGACCCTTGTATGTAGATTTCTGATTTCCTTCGCAATGAACAATCTATTCTCCACTTTTGAATAAAAACACCAACCACAACCGACCCAATAGTAGGAGTAGGCGGCGGTGAAAGTGCCACAGCCAGGGAAGTGCGAGTCTAGAACCGAAGGTGGTTGCCACTGATAAGATCCAAAGCGCAAAAAAGCCCCAAAACAAGCAAACATGCGGGTGGAGGAGTTACCGTGGGCACCGTGTTGGTTCAATCTCTCTATAGGTAGTGTGAAAACCCTCAATTCAAGAGTTCCTGCTGACGGTCCCATTCCTTACTCTCTTTTCAACTAACTTAATTGTAGTCCGCATTTCATTCTGCTGAGGATTTTGCGTATCACAGACTTTCGATCGACCAATACCCAATCCGCTATTAACAAGCGGTTGGATAGAGCTTCACCAGAGGGATTTGGTGTAACAACCCCTTTATCGCACACTCAATTATAAGGAGATTCTTTCGGGTTAATGCAAAACGAAGTTCTTTTCTCATAAATCAGGTCAAAATCTTGAAATCATGCCAAAAAACGGGGGGGTTACGCAACTTTTTCGGTGAGATCATCTATTCCCTTCTCTTTGGCGGATTCAATCATGCCTTGGTAATTGTGGCTTGGCCTAAGCGCTCACCGAGAGTCCAAGAAAGAAGGCAAAACAGCTATATAGAGCCCCTCCTCGAGTCGAGCAATGAACAAGTAAGTTAAGTAGAGACAAGGAAGAGGGAAATGCGAGATCGTTATGTTATAGCAAGATCATCGGATCATGGGTGAAGCAATCGATCATCAAAAGTTCTTTATCAGCGCGAAAGCGTGGTAATTCATTCATTTCATCGGAAAAGGATCGAGCTCGAGTCATCGCATCGTTTCTAGATCTTGATACCTCTATATTACAAGAATAGGTCCTAAAATGGTCAATCGATTGTTTTCTCAACGGGAATCGAGGAAATGGCAAGGGTTTGAGTATAGCGAGCGGAGGAATAGTTTCCTTTATCAAAAGAAGCCTATCGACTTGGAAGCGTAAGATGTTGTAACTTAATCGCACCCTTCCTCTTCTCGCCGATCTTTACAACGCTATGCACATCTCCTTCTTAGTTTTGAAAAGAAAAGGGCCTCTTTCCTTTTCCCAATACTTGACCAAGATTTCTGTTTAGTTCGGTTCAGTTAGGAAGCAATAGATGTTCCATTGGCGAGAAGGAAACCAATGCAGATTGAAGAGATAGATTGAATAACGAGCGATTCCCTCGTAACGAGCATATAAATAAGTCCCATTAAATTGATTGATAGACTACGCGCCGATGGTGTCGAGTCAATCCTTGTAAGCTAAATACTACACAACCCTCCTTAGAGGGGGAACCTTAGAGGAAGAATACATATTACTTAGAGGACGGATGATGGTACATAGGCAAATCCTCAATCTATAGATGCTTTAGTGCCGAGCGAGCGAGCGAGCAGCGTCGAGGCAACGAACAACTCGTTTTTCGGAAGATAGTTGCGTTGCGAGTAAAGCTAGCGATAGTTGGAGCTAAAGCAAGCTAGCTATAGGTGTTAGGATAGTTGTGTTGATAGAGGGTTTTCTCCGGAGACATATCGATTACACACAAGAACCTAACTCTACTTCTTTTATCCTCCTTCTCGCTCCTTATCTCATTTCTCCTTTTATTAGCACAGACCTTGTACTCCTTCAGAGTCAGATCGCTCAGAGCACAAATCGTTGTGCTCCTCACTGCTCAAGAGAGTTCTTGCCCTTCTCTCGATCGGGAAGGTCATTTAAAACACTAGATCAGCCCATTTCAGCTTGAAGAAAAAAGTGATCCACCTAGAATATATGATCGATACCAAAAGATTGGATGTCATTTCTCAACACCAGCTTCTCACGGAGGAGGGAAGGAGATATGAGCATAGCGATAGCGGTATCTTTTCCTCTTTTGATAGAAGCCCACATGCCCACTCTTCTACCCCCGTACCACGAGGTATCGGGGCCTCATGATCTCCACGAACAGAGATCACTACGAAACTGCTATATGAAAAACTTGCTTGCTTCTTGAATCTCGAAATAACAGAACATATAGAAAGTGTTTTTGTGATTTTTCCATTCTCTTGGGAACCTATAGAAAGATTATCGGGCGGCTTTCATGATATTATGCTTCCTTGCCGTGTGGAACATGTGTGAGCATTATGTTTTTCCAACAAGTGATCCATTGGAAGAAGTGTTATATGAGGACTTGAGATCAAATAGAGAATCTGTCTCTCCATTCCTCGTGAGCCACTTATTTCTCCAAATCGAGATCGAGTGATTTTCCTCCTTTTTCCCAAATAGTCGACGGTCTTACACCATTGGGATACTTGGATAAACTGGAGTACATATATGAGAGACCGTGCTAAAACCTTTTCTCGAGATATCTTCCAGTTCTTAGGGTCCTTGCTCGGATCTCGCCCCGGTCTGGCAGCGATTGGTTCCGTGGTTTGAGAATTCTACTAATTCCAAGTATTCCATTATTATTATTAAATAAGAGAATATAAAAAGTAAAGAGGAGAAGACATAACCGAAGAATTGTGAGAAATAAGTTAATTTATCAAGTTGAGGCATTTCGATTTGGATTTCAAATAAGAAAAAAGGATTTTGTGAAATTTAGGAGTCGTTCGAAAGCATCAAGAGGAAGAACTCAGATAGAAAGGCAGCGGTTGGCGGCCAACCTAATTCCCCCCGGTTGTACCCTTGTGCATCCCCTTCAGAACGATTTCCTTTGGATCTCGAGATTCCCGGGGCCCCGAATCATCATCTTCGACCCGAATCATCATCCCACCTTTACGCTTCGCAAGAAGACGGGCCTGCCTCGTTCGCCCCATCATTTGCTTTTGTGCTTTCAGGGGATCCGTGGAATGAGCCTCCTGCTCTTCCAAAGGCGCATCGGGTCGGGAGAATCCGGTTCACCGAGCTCGGCGCGGCGAAACCGCTTCGCCAGATTGGTGGCTATTGCAGACAATTAAACTTAAGTCCCGGCTTCCGTATAATCGGAGAAGATTTGTTGAAGAGTATCTCCTCCTCACTATTCCACAATACATGATTTTCAAGTGAGCGATCGCAGATTCACCTTCCTCTAAAGGAAGAAGTGCCTACTTCGTGAAATATTCTTTCAACCTTGGAAGTCAACTCCGCAATTATGTCTTGGGATGGGCGGCGTCGCCATTTCCTCTTGGAGGTCCAGTAGTCCGCCAACGGGAGGTTGGTCTATGGGAAAGTCACCCTCGTTAGGAGCATTGGTCATGACGAGAACATTGAATCCGCGACATTCTCATTCCCAAGATGAAAGGCTATTCCTTGAACTCCTAATAAGACAACAAATGCCATTATTAGTCTTGTCAGCATAAGACCAAGCGATGGTATAGCAATGAACAAAAGAATGACACTTGGAAATATGGTCCGAATAATTTCGATAGTAGTTCCATGAACAATCCTTTGTGGGATTGGATTAGTTTGCTCGTTGAAATGCCATAAAGCGAACCAACATCCGTGATACGAAAACCAAAATAAGAATGAGGAAGAAAAAGATATCGTGATGTAAGTAAATGATCATGGGGATACATTGTTTTGAGGACCACAATTTCTGCCTTGTGCTGTAGTGATTTGAGAATTCAGCAACTTAGCCTACTAAAAGATCGGTTACAAGAGCACAATGCTTTTTGTGGCTTCCTTTCGCCGCAGAGAAGCCACGCTGCGGGGCGGACCTGTCACCGGAGAAGATTTCTTTTCTTTGCTGATTCCTCTCAATGAAATTTGCGAAGAATAGCGGAGAGAAATGGTAGCGTAATAAGGGAAAGGGAGCTAGCTGCTTCCATATCGCCCCCAAAAAGAACCCAAAAGTTCGAGAGGCATCTTCCATTCATTTCGATTTAGGTCTTTCTGCACCATATTTAGATCTTCCCTTTCTCACGATCCGAATTCCCAGCAAATCCTTGACTCCTCGAATCGATGGGATTTCACACCGGCGAATCTTTCACTCTACCTCCTCGACTAAGACTATAGAATGTTCCTGCAATTATGACCTTCGCTTGGAATGTGAGCAAATATATCATGTCGATTGCTCAACCGTACTTTTGCTATCTTACGTAGAGCTGAATTAGGTTTTTTCGGTGTTCTCGTCGAAACACGCAGCATACTCCTTGCTTCGGGACATTGATCCGAAGCTCGATGCGGTCCGTCGCCGTTTTCTTCTCTACCATGACGAATCAATTGATTTTTGTAGGCATCCCTCTTTCCTATGTCCTTCCCCTTTGCCCTTTCAAAAGTGGTTACTCCCGATCCGAAGCACCCCTTTTCCATTCATAGAGAGATCCAATCGTCAAAATCAATAAAAAGGCCATCATGGACCAAGATCCAAACAGATCAATCTTGTTAGGAGGTACTGCCCAAGGAAAAGAAAAGGTGACTTCGGATCGGGGATAATAAATAAAATAGGAACCAGATAAAATCGTATATCGAAGCGACTTACGGCATCACCGGAGGATCGGAACCACATTCGTAGGGCCGACAATTTTTCGGATAGGTCGAACTATTGGAAGCAAATGGAAAAGGAACACCGAGTGGAATCAAAGAAACTAGCGGACTGATCACTAAATAGATACAAATAGGTGCAAATTCCGACATCACCAAAGCCCGCCGTTCTCTCGCTCTCCTCATGGCGCTCCTTGCTCATGAGCGCATACCGAAAAAAACGCTCGATGTGGATTGAACCATCGAAGGATTTCGGGCAATGCCCTTGCTCTTCCCAAAAACAAGAAAAAAAGATTTGCAGTCCAGCAAGAAAGCGGATGCGCTAACGCCGCAGCGGCTTTCGCTAGTTGCTCAATCCGTTGCTTGTTTTGCTCTAACCAGTGAGCTACGGAACCACTTGCCTAAAGTCTCTTTTCTTCATCTATGAGCATCCTACCTGCGGTGGAGGAGCTTGCTCAAGAACCGAGAGCCGCCAGGATGGGCGGCCCTCGTTCAGGAAGGTCTTCTTCGCTATAGACGCCACCAAGAACAAGAAAGGGTGCTCGCTCCTAGTCACTAAGCAGCTATTACGTCCGACGGCGGACTCCATCAATCTGAGGTTCTTTCTCTCACGTAATTTAGCCTTGTTCTACTTCCGTGCGGAGGAAATGGGATTCAACCCATGATACAATCTTCTTGTATGTCGATTTAGCAAACCAATGCCTTAAGCCACTCAGCCATACCTCCAAGTTGTTGATCGAATTGGATGTGCGGGTTGGTTGCTCAAGATCCATCACGAAGCCAGAAGCGCTGCGTACTCTTCTTTCTTGGCGAGAAAGACTCTATCCAGATCTATGGATCTCCCGGCGTCCAAGCGAGACCCCATCAAACCAAATCCGCCACTTTCGTTGGCGAGGCCTTGCTTTCTATGAACACCTCACCACCGAATGAGAAACTTAGCCTCCGACCCGACCAAGAGAGAAGACGAGGTCAAGCGAAGCCGCCCTTCCTCACCGCTGAATGGAATGAATATCTCCTTCGTCTAGTCGAGAAGGGAAAAAGCCGTGGGAACAGGACCGTGACTCTTCTAAACCATTACATGACGGAGAAGTCCATTCTCGTCATGATCGATCCACGATCCTACCATAGTGCGGGAGAACACGCTTCTAGAAGATTCTATAGTGATCCTTCGAATCGGCCTCGGTGGCGCCTCCTAGTCGTCGAAAGATTTCATCCTCGCTCGATCGTTAAGGTGGGGTGAAAACTGCAATTAATGCTCTATCTCCGTCATAGAATATGGGATACTCACTTTCAATGGCCTCGCATCCCGAGCCTCGGACCGCCTGCCCTTCAATCGGGGTTATAACGGGTCGGTATCGCAACACCAGCCAATCGTGTTGGTACGGTGGGTTCCCCATACCCACTATTCGGAAAAAAAGCTTGCCATAGCAGCTCAAACCTCCGATCGGAAATGGGAGTTCTAACGGTCCTAACCCCAATTCCAAACAAATTGATTGGACCGAGGTTAGATGCGGGAGGAGAGAATAGAAACTAATAACGATGGAGCAAGAAAGCGGATGCGCTAACGCATACGGCTTCAGCTTAGTTGCTCAATCCGTTGCTTGTTTGGTTCGAGGTTGAGCTCACCCGCCCCCTCGTCGAGAGTCTTCCTAACTTCTATGCCCTTTTTTTGCTCTAAGGTAAGGTCCTTCAAGAACAGCATTGCGGTGCATAGCAGGGCTCTGGTGAATATTGTCCGCCCGTATGAGCCGGGCTGTGAATATTTATAGGTCGGGGTCTTTACCGAAAAACCACAATACTACACTACAACAATTTGAAGAAATCCATAAGTGACTCTAATTTGAATTCACTAGTCGTGTTGAGTTTTTTTATTTCAATATAAAAATCTGCCAATCCCGATATTCCCACATTTCATTCGGTCCAAAGTCCATTCTGAATGAAAGAAATGAGCTTTGCCCTTCACTCACTTCGAATGACTCCTTTAGCACTCTCTTTTTAGATCAAAAATAGAAACAGTTTACCTTTACCATACCTTCCAAGCAAGAGTGTTTTATTGCAAGATTAAGTTATTCTTGAACAAAGAGAAATTCTCATTATAAAGGATGAGAGAAATTCGAAGCACTTTTTTCTTATTCTAGCGCATTTGAATTGAATTGGTCTAATTTAGGACTTTCCAATCGATTTTTATCTTACCTAATTCTATCTCGCCCGAGGGGTAGGTGCGTCATAAGCTCGGGCAGCTATCTTATTCCAAAGAATATAGCTCCTAAAGGTTGCCGATACCATACCTCTATTGAACCCTCTTTGGATCAATTGTTTAAGTGTTTAGTCGAGAGGAACCACATTGACACCATGCTTGTGCTAAGCCACAGCTCCATCAAACTAATCTGGATTTCTTCTTGTTTACGAATAATGGGGCATCTGCCTAACCCTATCAAACCTCTCTGCAACTACTTCTCTCTGTTCTCGAGCCCGCAGGATTTTTCGAGTCTCAAAGTCCTATTAGAACTCCCGCTTGCTCCTTTGGAGCCAAATGGATCAATTTCGGTAAGATAATACAAGAATCGTATTTGGTTGGGTTCTAACTCTGCTGTTCATCGGGCGCTGGTGTGATACGGTGAAGAAGCGAGTAGTTGACGATCGAAGTAGATTCCTTTAAGGAGAAATTCATTGGTTTAGCCGTTAGGCGACTTCTTCTACACGCCGGTGGCGGAACAGCCCAGCAGCTTAACGTGCTCTTGGCACAAAGGTAATAGAATGGGAGTCTCGACGACACCCGGTACTCGGGATCTCCTGCTTGAAGAAGCAAGGAATTTCAATTACTCACCGTTGAATAAAATAAACTAGATACCCATGTTTCCAATATTTACTTCTCTTTACTTGCGGACTGGCCTAAGCATAAAGTAGATTTGCTGCACAAGCTCAAGTGGAGGAGGAAGCGGGGGTGGCGAACAAAATGTTGTTATGGAAGATCTCTTGCTCCCCCACGAAGGGTTCTTAGATTACCAAGTAAGGGAGGAGGGTAGGTACCATGGTTTCCTTCTTTTATTGAATACCGATGTAGCGAGTAAACATTTAAGTGAGAAGTTAGGTAAGCGTTGCCAATGGCCAAAGCCTTTACTCTTTACTTCTTGACTATAGTAATAGTAAATAATGTCACTAGATTTGGCATAAATACTAGCAGTACCATTTCCCAAACTTGATTTCCTTTTTATGCACTGTTTATGCACAGGTCATTGTTCACGAACTAAGGCGGCTTAGCCGCCTTTCTTTGGGCCGTATGAAGGAAGTACTTCAGCGAATGGGTAGGTTGCCAACCCAACATTATAGGCGGAAGTTCTCCTTTCTCCAAGTATGCTCATTAGACCGATAGGTGAGTAGCTAGTATAGTAGTAGCCAATACTAAAACCGATAGTAGAAGGGTCGGTGGATGGCCCTTGCGAAAGTGGCCACGCCGCATCCCTTGATAGCCAATCCTTTTTCTCAACGATGCGATTCGCTTGGAACATGGCACAAGGTGTGACGTTCGGCGGTGGAGGACAACTTGTTTGTTGTTCGGTTTTCTGCCTTGGCGTGGCGAAGCTCATGGAAGAAGGGCCGTGGCTGTTCATAACCATGGCGTGTAAAGAAGCCTTACGACGGGATGGCTAACCCGCGATCGTGGTTACGAACCAGATTCACGTCTGTCGCAGATTCATAAGATCCGGAACTGTTCCGCTGGAAAACCTGGTGCGGGATCGGCTAATAAGAAGCAACAATAGAGAATCTCGCCTAGCTCGAGGCTGCGCCTCGGTGCCCTCTGTAAGTACTTTCTAGTAAAAGAACTACCTTTCAAAGCACATACCATTATGGCTAGCTAAAAGCGAAAGAATGAGAGTACAAGGTATGG
>JAHHZJ010007360.1:0-11634 GCA_021437245.1 Aegilops speltoides | reverse complement strand
GCGCCCTCTCCCCTCGGCCCACTAAGGCCCATAACTTCCCGGGGTTCCAACCCCCCGACCGGTTTTCTCCAAACTTTAACCTTTACTGTCCAATATAGCCCCCAATATATCAATCTTTATGTCTCCCATTGAGACTCCCCATGTCCGTGATCACATCCGGACTCCAAACTTCTTCGTACATCAAAATACATAAACTCATAATCCGCCATCGAAACCTTGCTGAACCTTACGGTTCGAGAAAATGTAGAATGACCGAGACACGCCTCAATAACCAATGGGACCTGATGCCCATATTGGTTCCTCATATTCTACGAAGATCTTTATCTGACCGATAACAAATATTGTTCCTTTGTCATCGGATTTATTCCCGAATTCATCCCATCCAATACCAGTTCAATCTCACGCAAGTCTCTTTACTCGCTCCAAACATCATCTCACAACTAACTCATTAGTTGAATGCTTGCAAGGCTTGGATGTGTATTACCGAGAGGGCCAGAATACCTCCCCACAATCGGAGGACAAACCTAATCTCAAATACGCCAACCCAACTCGCTTTTGAGACAAAGTACTTTTTATAATCACCCAATAGCCAGGACGCTTTAGCACCCAAAGTGTTCCTCCAAACGGAGGCATAATCTCATAGTTACGGAACATGTATAAGTCATGGAAAAAGCAAGAGCAACATACTAAACGATCGGGCTGTAATGGAATGGGTCATGTCAATCGATCATTCTACTAATGATGTGACCTCGTTAATCAAATAACCTCTTTGTTCATGGTGGAAACATAACCATCTTTGATTAAAAGTAGTCTAGTAGAGGCATACTAGTGACTTGTTGTTTGTTTATTCATTCACACATGTATCATGTCCGTTAATACAATTCTAGCATGAATGATAAACATTTATCATGAAATAAGGAAATAAATAATAACTTTATTATTGCCTCTAGGGCATATTTCCTTCAGCCTCCCACTTGCACTAGAGTCAATAATCTAGATTACATAGTAATGATTCTAACACCCATGGAGTCTTGGTGCTGATCATGTTTTGCTCTGGAAGAGGCTTAGTCAAAGGTCTGCAAATTCGATCCGTATGTATCTTGCAAATCTCTATGTCTCCCACCGACTAAGTCCCGATGGAATTGAAGCCTTTGATGTGGTTGGTCCTTTGTGAAATCGGATTCCTTCCAAGGCAATTGCTCCAAGATTGTCACGAAGATTTTCATTGACCCGATGCACTGGTATGACACCAGATCGGATATGAACCCTTCATCCGCATCTTCATTAGCCGCCGTGCTATGCCCGCTTCACATGTAGATCCCGCCACGACGCTTTGTTTAGAATGCACAACCCTCCTCCGCTTGTTAAATACGATCCGGCCGCATTTGAATCGTCTCGTTGTCAAAGCTTGCATCAACGTAACTGCCAATGATTTTGTCACCTCCATACGGAAACATATCCTTAGTCCTTTTCGTATTTCAGATGTTCTGACCGCCCAGGATCCACCGGATTACTTTGGTACCTCCCCGCTAAACTTATAGCAAGGTTCGGTAACAAATTAAATGATAGAAAAAGCAAAACATCTTTTTTTTCTCTATCTTCCGCAGTGGCGGGCATTGAGTCTTACTCAACTTCACACCTTGTAACACAAGAACCCTTTGCTTGATCCATTTGAACTTCTTCAAAATTTTGTCAAGGTATGTTTTGTGAAAGTCCAATTGCGCCTTGATCTATCTCTATAGATCTTAATGCCCAATATGTAAGCAGCCTCACCGAGGTCTTTCATTGAAAACTTTATTCAAGTATCCCTTTATGCTATCCAGAATTCTATATCATTTCCATCAGAATATGTCATCTACATATAATATCGAAATGCCAAGCTCCCACTCACTTTCTTGTAAATACAAAGCTCCAAAAGTCCATAAACCCAAATGCTTTGATCACACTATCAAAGCGCTTATTCCAACTCCAGATGCTTGCACCAGTCCATAGATGGATTTTGAGCTTACACTTTGTTAGCCCTTGATCGATAAAACCTTCTCGTTGCATCATATACAACTCTTCTTCCGTAAATCCATTCAGAATGCGTTTACATCCATTTGCCAAATTTCATAATCATAAATGCGCAATTCTAACATGATTCGAAGATAAGCATCGCACGTGAGAAGGTCTCATCGAGTCAACCCTTGAACTTGTCGAAACCCTTTATGCATAAGTCGAGCTTTGTAGAAAAATATTACCCGCCGCTTTCTTCTTGAAGATCCACTTGTTTTCTATTGTTGCCTACCGCAAGTCAACCAAAGTCCATACTTTGTTTTCATACATGGATCCCATCTCGATTTCATGGCCTCGCCATTTTTTAAATCGGGCTCACCATCGCTTCTTCATAGTTCGGGTTCATCATGATCTAGTAGCATGTTTTCCGACAGGTTGATCACCTGCGGATCTTACTCGTTGATCTACGAGGTTCTCAGAAAACTTGATCTCAAGTTTCATGATCAACATCATCAACTTCCTCACTACTTGGTAATGTCTCGTAAACCGTTTCCGCGATTTAACTACTTTTAAGTAAGGGAGAAGGTACTATTACCTCATCGTTCTACTTTCCTCCCACTCACTTCTTTCGAGAGAAACTCCTTCTCTAGAAAGGATCCATTCTTAGCAACGAATGTCTTGCCCTTCGGATCTGTGATAGAAGGTTACCCAATCCTCCCTTTGGGTATCCTATGAAGACAATTCGATTTGGGTTCGAGCTTATCTTAAGCTTTTTCACATAAGCATCGGATCCCCAAACTTTAAGAAACCACAACTTTGGTTTCTTGCCAAACCACGTTCATAAGGTGTCGCCTCAACGGATTTTGACGGTGTTCTATTCAAAGGTGAATGCGGCCGCCTCTAGAGCATAACCCCAAAACGATAGCGGTAACTGTAAGAGACATCATAGATCGCACCATATCTAGTAAAGGCGACAGACGCTCGACACACCATTACGCCGTGGTGTTCCCGTTGGGAGTTGAAACTATTCCGCATTGTTTTGTAACCAAACTGAACTCAAATATTCACCTCCACGATCGATCGAGAAATTTGATTTTCTTATTACGATGATTTTCAACTTCACCAAATTCTTTTGAACTTTTCAAATGTTTCGACTTATGTTTCATTAAGAGATATACCCATATCCGCTTAAGTCATCCGTGAAGGTGAGAAAATAACGATATCCGCCATTTAGCCTCAACATTCATCGGACCACATACATCTATATGTATGAAAAAATCTGTTCTCTCCCATAGTACCGAGAACGGGTTCTAGTCATCTTGCCCATAAGGCACGGTTCCAAGTGCCAAGTGATTCATAATCAATGACTCCAAAAGTCCATCAAGATGGAGTTTCTTCAGCCTTTACACCGATATGACCTAAACGGCAAGGCCACAAATAAGTTGCACTATCATTATCAACTCGCATCTTTTGGTTTCAACATTATGAATATGTGTATCACTACTATCGAGATTCATCAAAATAGACCAACGCTCAAGGGTGCATGACCATAAAAGATATTACTCATATAAATAGAACAACCATTATTCTCTCGATTTAAATGAATAACCGCCTCGATCAAACAAGATCCAGATATAATGTTCACTCAAGCACCCAAATAACAATTATTTAGGTCTAAAACTAACCCCAAGGTAGATGTAGAGGTAGCGTTCAATCCGGATCACATCGACTTTGGAACCATTTCCCACGCCAAGACCCCTGCCCTTTGCCTTGTTCGCTAATCCAGTCCCTGCTTCGAAGTTGCAAATTTAGCAACAGTAACCAGATTAAATACCCAAACACGAAGCTCTAGTAAGGTACAATCAATAACATGTATATCACATAACCTTTGTTCACCTTGCCATCCTTCTTATCCCCAAATACTTGGGGCCCTTCCGCCCAAAGGACTACCCCGCTTGTGAGAAGACTTCCGGCCGGTTAGGTCCGCATTTGGGTTTCTTCCCCGGCAAAGAATTGCTTGCGTTCTTCTTGAAGTTCCCTTCTTCTTCCCTTTGCCTTTTCTTTGAAACTAGTGGTCTTATGACCATCAACACTTGATGCTCCTTCTTGATTTCTACCCCGCAGCCTTTAATCATTAAGAGCCTGTATAGTCTTTACTAACCCTTGCATATTATAGTTCATCACGGCCTTTGTAGCTTGGGGCGTGATTGAAGAATTTCCCAATGACACAATCATCCCGAAGATTAACTCCCAATTGTTCAAGTGATTGTAATACCCGACATTTTGAGTATGTGCTCACTAATGTAACTATTTCCTCCATCTTGCAGCTAAGAACTTATTGGAGACTTATATCTCCAACCCGCATTCTTGAATATCAACTTCAACCTCCGAACATCTCATATGCTCCATGACGCTCAAAACGCCGCTGAAGTCCCGGTTCTAAGCCGTAAAATGGCACATCGAACTATAGAGTAGTTATCGCTTTTGCTTCCGCCAGACGCTCACAACATCCGGTGTTGCTCCAGAAGAAGTTCGCACCCAGCTGCATCCAGATTTAATTCCCCGAATGAGGATAATCCGTTACGGACTCAAATTGTAATTGCTACCATCATCTTTCAACTTTGCTTTCTCAAGGAACGATTAAAATTCAACGAACAACAAAGACGAGCCATCTATCTACAATCAAACATAAACAAGCAAGATACTATCAGTACTAAGTTCATGATAAATTTAAGTTCAATTAATCATATTACTTAAGAACTCCCACTTAGAAAGACATCTCTTAGTTCATCTAAGTGATCACGTGATCCAAATCAACTAAACCATAACCCATCATCACGTGAAATGGAGTAGTTTTCAATGGTGAAATCTTATGTTGATCATTCACTATATGATTCACGCCGACCTTTCGGTCTCCGTGTTCCGGGCCATAACATAGCTAGGCTCACAAGTATAACCCAGTATTTGGGTGCAAACTGGCTTGCACCGTTGTAGATGGAAGAGCTTATCACACCATCATCACGCGGGTGTCCGGGCACCAATTTAACTTTGGCAAAGGTGCATACCGGGAGAACACTTCTTGATAATTTAGTGAGAGATCATCTTATAATGCTACCGCAATCAAAGCAAGATAAGATGCAAAAGGATAAACATCACATGCAAATCAATATAAGTGATATGATATGGTCATCATCATCTTGTGCTTCGTGATCTTCATCTCCGCGCACCACCATGATCACCATCGCCACCGGGCGGACACCTTGATCTCCATCGAGCATCGTTGTCGCCCGCCAATCTTATGCTTTCACATATCGCCCGCTTAGTGATAAAGTAAAGCATTACATGTATTGCATTGCATACAATAAAGGAAAACCATATGGCTCCCGCCAACATAACTTTTGTTACAAAACATGATCATCTCATACAATAAAATATAGCATCACGCCTTGACCATATCACATCAAACATGCCCCGCAAAACAAGTTAGATCCTCTTTTGTTGTTGAAATTTTACGTGGCTGCACGGGCTTAAGCAAGAACCGTCTCACCTACGATCAAAACCACAACGAATTTCCCAAAAGACTCTTTAACCTTCCAAGGACCGGCGAGCCACACCGGTTCAACTAAAGTGAGAGAGACAGCACCCACCAGTCACCTTTAAGCAACCAGTGCTCGAGAGGTGGTTAAATGCCTTCCGGTCCGGGCCGCTTCATCTCACAATACCGCTGAACCAAAGTATGACATGGGTAGGTATGACTTGTATCGCCACAACTCACTTGTTTCCTCGTGCAAAACATCAAACCATAAAAACCTAGGCTCGGATGCCACCGTTGGGGCGAGTAATTTCAAATTTTCCCACGCACACGAAGATCATGGTGATGCATAGCAACG
Organism: Aegilops speltoides; assembly: GCA_021437245.1. Taxonomy (NCBI): domain Eukaryota; kingdom Viridiplantae; phylum Streptophyta; class Magnoliopsida; order Poales; family Poaceae; genus Aegilops; species Aegilops speltoides. The sequence continues at coordinate 5,749 of JAHHZJ010007360.1, read as the reverse complement.
GAGGGGAGGGTTGTCTACGCCTTAGGACCCAAGCGGAAGCGATCACAACGGAGGAAGTAGTCGATTTCCTCCGGATCCGACCGATCCCACCCACATTCGCCCTAAGTTCTTGACACACGAACCGATGACGCCCTCGACTGATCCAAAAGGTGGGGAGAGTTCCACAAGACGACGGGGGGACGATCTTGATGTTTCACCCACAGGTTTCCTTAAGCTTGCGGTATGACCGAGGTGGAATATGGTGGAGGGGCACCCACACGGCTAAGGAACCCATCCAGATCAATACTTGTGTGTCTCTAGGGTGCCCCCCCCCGTAAAAGGGGGAGGGGAGGCCCGGCCCCTATAGGGCCGCAAGGAGGGGGGAGTCCTCCCCGTTGGAGTAGGACTCCCTTCCAGTCCAACTAGGAAGGGAGAAGGGAAGGAAAGAGGGAGAGGGAGAGGGAAAACCGCCTCCTTGTCCTATTCGGATTTCGGGGCGCCACCCCGTGCGGCCCCTCTCTCCCCCTTGGCCCACTAAGGCCCATAACTTCGGGGTTCCGAACCTCCAAACTCGGGTTTTCTCCAAACTTCCGAACCTTTCCTGTCCAAATATAGGCCCAATATATCAATCTTTTATGTCTCGACCATTCCGGACTCCTCGCATGTCCGTGATCACATCCGGACCAACTTCTTCGACATCAAAATACATAAACCTAATAATTGTCATCAAACCTTGGCATGGACCCTACGGTTCGAGAAACAGACATGACCGAGACACGCCTCGTCAATAACCAAAGCGGACCGATGCCCATATTGGTTCCTTTACATATTCTACGGATCTTTATCGGTCGCCCAAAACAATAATTTGTTTTTATCGGTAGTTACTTGCCCGGATTCGATCGTTTGGTATCCAATACCTAGTTCAACTCAACCGCAAGTCTCTTTACCGCTCCGAATACATCATCTCACAACTAACTCATTAGTTGCAATGCTTGCAAGGCTTCAAGGATTTACCGGAGGGCCAAGATACCTTCCACAATCGGAGTGACAAAACCTAATTCGAATACGCCAACCCAACATTTTTGGAGAACTTTATTCTTTTTGGGTACTTTGAAAATTTCCCTAAACGGAGGCATAACTTAAGTTACCGGAACATGTATGTCATGGATAAAAGGTAGCAACATACTAAACGATCGGGCGTTAATGGAATTCATGTCAATCGATCATTCTACTAATGATGGAACCCGTTAATCAAATAACCTTTGTTTCATGGTGGAAACATAACCATCTTTGATTAACAAGCTAGTCTAGAGAATACTAGGACTTGTTGTTTGTTTATTCATTCACAATGTATCATGTTTCCGTTATCAAATTCAGCATGAATGATAAAAATTTATCATGAAATAAGGAAATAAAATTAACTTTATTATTCCTTAGGCATATTTTTCTATAATGTTTGGAAATATGCCCAGAAAAATAAAAGGATTATTATATTTCAATGTTCATGATAATTGTCTTTGTTCATGCTATAAATGTATTATCCGGAAATCGTAATACACGTGGTGAACACTTAGACCCAATGAGTCCCTAGGCCTCTAGTTGACTAGCTCAAGGATCAATAGATAGTCATGGTTTCCCATATGGACATTGGATGTCGTTGATAACGGATCACATCATTAGGAGAATGATGTGATGGACAAGACCCAATCCAAAGCATAGCATAAAAGATCGGATAGTTCGCTTGCTAGAAGCTTTGCCAATGTCAAGTTTCTTCCTTCACCATGAGATCGTAACTCCCGGTTATAGGAGTGCCTTGGTGTATCAAACGCCACAACGAATCGGGGATAAAGGTGCATTACAGGTATTCCCAAAGTATTCCCGGGTCGACACGGATCGAATGGATTTGTCACTCCATGACGGAGAGGTATCTTGGGCCCACTCGGTAATGCATCATCATAATGAGCTCAAGTGACCAAGGTGTTGGTCACGGATCATGCAACGGATTTGGTAAAGTGACTTTGCCTGTAACAGACCGAAAAGGTATTAGGATACCACGACAAGTCTCGCAAGTAACAAGTTGACAAAGGGAATTTAGTGGTTTGATCAACTCGACATCGTGGTTCAACCGATGAAATCATCGAGGAGCATGTGGGGCCAACATGGATATCCGCACTTTGTTGGTTATTGCCCAGAGTCGCCCTGGCCATGTCTCGGTCTCCCAACCCGTAGGGTCTACACACTTAAGGTTCGTGACGCTTAGGGTTAGTAGGAAGTCAAGTATGTGACCACCAATTTGTTCGGAGTCCTGGATGAGATCCTGGACGTCACGAGGAGTTCAAGGGTCCGAGGTAAAGAATAAATATAGGAAGTGGTGTTTCGCCATCGAAAGTTTCGGGTTCTAGGAAAGTACCGGACCACCTAAGGGTCCCGGGTCCACCGGGGGAGCCACCTATCCGGAGGGCCCCATGGGCTGAGAGGGGAAGGAAACCCCAAGGGGCTGGTGCGCCCTAGGTCCACCCCCCGCCTAGGGTTGAAACCCCAGCGGGGGCGCCCCCCGCTTGGGGGTACTCCACCCTTTGGTCACGCCCTTGGAGATTGGATCTTCAGGGCCGCCACCCCCTGTGGGTGCCCATATAAAGGGGGGAGGGAGGGGGGCTGCTGCACACAACTCCCAAGGCAGTCCTCCCCAACACATCTCCTCCTCCAGAGCCAAGCCCCGGCTGGAGCTTCTTCCACCATCATCACGCCTCCGGCTGGGTGGAGCTGTCTTCCTCAACCTCTCCTTCCCTTGCTGGATCAAGAAGGAGGAGACCCGCCGTCTGCCCGCCGGTGTTGAACGCGGAGGTGTGTCCGCTCAAAGACTTGGCATCGGTGATCCGAATCACGCTCGGTACGACTCCATCATCACCTTGCAAGCTTTGCACGCGATCTACAAGTGGTATGTAGATGCAAACTCTCCTCACTTTCGTTGTTTAGATGAACTCATAGATCGATCTTGGTGAAGCCAGAAAATTTTAATTTTCGCAACGCTCCCCAACAAAGGGCATCATGAGCTAGGTCTATGGGTAGTTTCTATTGCAAGAGAACACAATTTGTTTGGGCGGATCTTGTCATCTTACTTGCCTCTACTAGTCTTTTTCTTGCTCAACGGTATTTGGGATGAAGCGGCCCGACCAACCTTACACGACGCTTACGTGAGACCGGTTCCACCAACGAATGCACTAGTTGCATAAGGTGGTGGGGGTGCCCTCTCCCACTTTAGTTGGAGCGGAATCGAAACAGGCCCGAAGGGTAAATAGAAGGACAAAATCACGCCGGTGATTCAGGTAAGAAAACGTTTTAGAACCCAATCGCAGCGAAAAGATGCAACAACAACTAGAGGACGCCTAACTTGTTTTTAATTGATCATGTGATGGATATGGCCGGTTGTGATGAATGATGAATTGTGATGTATGAGATCATGTTCTTGTAATAGGATTCAGACTTGCATGTCGATGAGTATGACAACCGCGGAGCCATAGGAGTTGTCTTTATTTTTATGACTCTCATTGAAGAACGCCATGTAAACACTTTACTTCATTACTAAACGTTAGTCATAGAAGAAGTAGTCGTGGACAACTTCATGAAGACACGATGATGGAGATCATGATGATGGAGATCATGGTGTCAAGCCGGTGACAAGATGATCATGGAGCCCAAGATGGAGATCAATGGAGCTTGATGATATTGGCCATTCATGTCACAACTATATAATTGCATGTGATGTTTATTATGTTTTACATCTTGTTTACTTAGGACGACTAGTAAATAAGATGATCCTTAAAAATTTCAAGAAGGTTCTCCCTAACTGCACCGCTACGTTCGTCTTTAAGCACCACGTGATGATCGGGGTTGATGGATCCTTACGCTCACATACAACGGTGTAAGACAGTTTTTACAAAGAAAACACTTAGGGTTAACTTGACGAGCCTAGTTGCGATATGGCCTCAACACGGAGACCAAGGTCGAACACGAGTCGGGAAGATACGATCAACATGAAGATGTTCACCGATGATGACTAGTCCCCTTCACGGATGATCGGACACGGCTAGTCGACTGATCGTAACACTTAGATGACTAGAGGGATGTCTAATCTAAGGGAGTTCAAATTTTGATTAAGAACTTTATTATCATGAACTTAGTCTAAAACCTTTAAATATGTCTTGTAGATCAATGGCCAACGCTAATGTCAACATGAACTTCAACGCTCCTAGAGAAAACCAAGCGAAAGATGATGGCAAGAATATACGGACGGGTCCGAACCGAGGATCATCCTCATAGCTGCCAAAGCAATATGTCCTAGAAGGACCCTAGGTGCCGCCTCCCGCTCGCAGAACCAAGACGTTATGAACGCCAAAACTTGGCCGATGATTACCCTCGCTCAAGGCGGCATGCTTACAGCAGAACCGGGCTCCAAAAGCCTTTTGAGCATCACGAGCATATGAGATGTTCAAGAGCTGAAACTAGTTTTCCAAGCTCATGCCCGGTCGAAGATATGATGTCTCCCAAGTTCTACTTTAAGATGGAGGAGAACAGCCAAGGAACACATCCTCAAGATGTCGGGTTCAAGATGACCCAAAACATTAACCCCTGATGAGGCGGCATCAGAATCCTCCGCCTTCCCACCAAGCTACAAGAGCTTTGTGATGAACTACAACATGCGGGATGGTGACCATTCCAAGTGTTCTCGATGCTCAGCAGAGGCTGAAATCAAGAAAGAACATCAAGTGTTGATGGTCAATAAGACCACTAAGTTCAAGAAGGGCAAGGGTAAGAAGAACTTCAAGAAGGAGGCAAAGATGTTGCCCCCGAGCCCGCTGCCCGGAAGAAGTCAAAGAATGGACCCAAGCCCAGACTGGTGTTTTTTGCAAGGAAGGCACCGAAGCGGAACGCCCAAATACTTAGCGGATAAGAAGGCCGCAACACCAAAGGTATATTTGATATACATGTAATTGATGTGTACACAAGACGGTAACTCCCGGTATTTGATACCTGCCGCTGTTACATATTAACTCAAAAGAGCTGCGAATAAACGGAGACCGGGCGAGAGGGACGGGGGCCGGGAATGGTTCCAGGTCGATGTGATCGCCGCGCACCGCCTCTACATTTACCACGGATTAGTTTTAAACCTCAATAATTGTTATTTAGTGCCAAGTTTGAGCATGAACATTTATCCGGATCTCGCTTGATACGGATGGCTACTCATTTAAGTCCGAGAATAATGGTTGTTCGATTTTATGAGAGAATGTTTTATGGTCATGTTGATGGTCAATGGTTTATTCTTAATGAATCGAAAGAATATTAACATGTTCATAGTGTGAATGCCAAAAGATGTAAAGTTGATAACGATAGTCCCACATACTTGTGGAATCGCCGCCTTTGGTCACATTTGCAAGCCATGAAGAAGCTCCATGCGATGGACTTTAGAGTCTCTTGATTATGAATCGCTTGAACATGCAAACCTTTGCCTCTTAGGCAAATGACCAAGACTCCTCCAACAATGGAGCGAAAACCAACTTGTTGGAAATCATACATACCGATGTGGTCCAATGAGCGTTGAGGCTCATGGAGGATATCGTATGTTTCACCTCACCGATGACTTAAGTAGATATGGGTATGTCTACTTAATGAAACACAAGTCCGACCTTTGAAAAGTTCAAGGAATTTCAGAGTGAGGGAGAATCAACGGACCGAAAGATAAAGTTCCTACGATCGATCGGGAGGAGAATAT
>JAHHZJ010007359.1:0-15329 GCA_021437245.1 Aegilops speltoides | reverse complement strand
TCTCGACCATTTCGAGACTCCTCGTCATGTCCGTGATCACATCCGGGACTCGAACTTCTTCGGTACATCAAAATACATAAACTCATAATAACCGCCATCGAAACCTTAAGCGTGCGGACCCTACGGTTCGAGAACAATGTAGACATGACCTAGAACTATTCACGGTCAATAACCAATAGCGGACCTGGATGCCCATATTGGTTCCTACATATTCTACGAAGATCTTTATCGGTCGAGACCGCATAACAACATACGTTGTTCCTTTGTCATCGGTATGTTACTTGCCCGAGATTCGATCGTCGGTATCCAATACCTAGTTCAATCTCGTTACCGCAAGTCTCTTTACTCGTTCCGTAATACACCATCTCACAACTAACTTTATTAGTTGTAGTGCTTGCAAGGCTTAAGTGATGTGCATTACCGAGAGGGCCGAGATACCTCTCCGACAATCGGAGTGACAAAACCTAATCTCGAAATACGCCAACCCAACATTTGCCTTTAGAGACACCTGTAGTACTCCTTTATAATCACCCGATTCGTTGTGACGTTTGGTAGCACCCAAAGTGTTCCTCCGGTAAACGGGAGTTGCATAATCTCATAGTTACAGGAACATGTATAAGTCATGGATAAAAGCAGTAGCAACATACTAAACCGATCGTGTGCTAAGCTAATGGAATGGGTCATGTCAATCAGATCATTCAACTAATGATGTGACCTTGTTAATCAAATAACAACTCTTTGTTCATGGTTAGGAAACATAACCATCTTTGATTAACAAGCTAGTCTAGTAGAGGCATACTAGTGACAATCTGTTTGTCTATATATTCACACATGTATTATGTTTCCGGTTAATACAATTCTAGCATGAATAATAAACATTTATCATGATATAAGGAAATAAATAATAACTTTATTATTGCCTCTAGGGCATATTTCCTTCAGTCTCCCACTTGCACTAGAGTCAATAATCTAGATCACATCACCATGTGATTAACATCGATAGTTCACATCATCATGTGATTAACACCCAAAGGGTTTACTAGATTCAGTAATCTAGTTCACATTGCTATGTGATTAATACCCAAAGAGTACTAAAGTGTGATCATGTTTTGCTTGTGAGAGAGTCTTAGTCAACGGGTCTATCACATTCAGATCCGTTATGTATTTTGCAATTTTTCTATGTCTACAATGCTCTGCACGAAGCTACTCTAGCTAATTGCTCCCACTTTTAATATGTATCTAGATCGAGACTTAGAGTCATCCAGATCAGTGTCAAAACTTGCATCGACGTAACCCTTTACGTACCTAACCTTTTGTCACTTCCATAATTGAGAAACATATCCTTATTCCACTAAGGATAATTTTGACCGCTGTCCAAAGATCTACTCTTAGATCACTATTGTACTCCTTGCGAAACTCAAAGTGCAGGGTATACAATAGATCTGGTACACAAGATGGCATACTTTATAGAAACTATGGCCAGGGCATAGTGAATGACTTTCATTCTCTTTCTATCTTCTGCTTGTGGTCGGGTTTTGAGTCTTACTCAATTTCACACCTTGTAACACAGGCAAGAACTCTTTCTTTATTTGTTTCATTTTGAACTACTTCAAAATCTTGTCAAGGTATGTACTCATTGAAAAAACTTATCAAGCATCTTGATCTATCTCTATAAATCTTGATGCTCAATATGTAAGCAGCTTCACCGAGGTCTTTCTTTGAAAAACTTCTTTCAAACACTCCTTTATGCTTTGCGAATAATTCTACATTATTTCCGATCTACAATATGTCATTCACATATACTTATCGAAATCTGCTGTAGTGCTCCCACTCACTTTCTAGTAAATCAGGCTTCACCATAAGTCTGCATAAAACTATATGCTTTAATCAACTCATCAAAGCGTATATTCCAACTCCGAGATGCTTGCACCAGTCCATAGATGGATCGCTGGAGCTTGCACACTTTGTTAGCTCCTTTGGATCGAAAAACACTTCGGTTGCATCATATACAACTCTTCCTCCGAAAACCATTCAGAATGCAGTTTTTACATCCATTTGCCAAATTTCATAAATTGTGGCAATTGCTAACATGATTCGGACAGACTTAAGCATCGCTACAGTTGAGAAAATCTCATTGTAGTCAACATCTTGAACTTTGTCGAAAACCTTTTGCAACAAGTCGAGCTTTGTAGATAGTAACACTACTATCGGCCCATCTTCCTCTTGAAGATCCATTTATTTTCTTTGGTTTGCCGATCATCGGGCAAATCCATCAAAGTCCATACTTTGTTCTAATACATGGATCATATCTCAGATTTCATGGCCTCAAGCCATTTTGCGGAATCTGGGCTCATCATCGCTTCCTCATAGTTCGTAGGTTCATCATGTTCTAGTTACATGACTTCCAGAACAGGATTATCGTACCACTCTGGTGCGGATCTTACTCTGGTTAATCTACGAGATTCGGTAGTAACTTGATCTGAAGTTACATGATCATCATCATTAGCTTCCTCACTAATTGGTGTAGTAGTCACAGGAACAGATTTCTGTGATGAACTACTTTCCAATAAGGGAGAAGGTACAATTACCTCATCAAGTTCTACTTTCCTCCCACTCACTTCTTTCGAGAGAAACTCCTTCTCTAGAAAGGATCCATTTATTAGCAACGAATGTTTTGCCTTCGGATCTGTGATAGAAGGTGTACCCAACAATTTCCTTTGGGTATTCTATGAAGACGCACTTCTCGATTTGGGTTTGAGCTTATCGGGATGAAACTTTTCACATAAGCATCGCAGCCCCAAACTTTAAGAAACGACAACTTTGGTTTCTTGCTAAACCACAGTTCATATAGTGTCGTCTCAACGGATTTAGATGGTGCCCTATTTAACGTGAATGCAGTTGTCTCTAATGCATGATCCCAAAACGATATTGGTAAATCGGTAAGAAACATCATAGATTGCACTTTATCCAATAAAGTGCGGTTATGATGTTTGGACACACCATAACATTGTGGTGTTCCAGGTGGCGTGAGCTGTGAAACTATTCCACATTGTTTTAATTGAAGACCAAACTCGTAACTCAAATATTCGTCTCCGCGATCAAATCGTAGAAACCTTATTTTCTTGTCACGATGATTTTTCCACTTCACTCTGAAATTCTTTGAACCTTTCAACTATTTCAGACTTATGTTTCATCAAGTAGATATTCCCATATCTGCTCAAATCATCTGTGAAGGTCGAAAATAACGATACCGCCATGAGCCTTAACACTCATTGGATCGCATACATCAAGATGTATTATTTCCAATAAGTCAGTTGCTCGCTCCACTGTTCCGGAGAACGGAGTCTTAGTCATCTTGCCCATGAGGCATGGTTCGCAAGCATCAAGTGATTCATAATCAAGTGTTTCCAAAATCCCATCAGCATGGAGTTTCTTCATGCGCTTTACACCAATATGACCTAAACGGCAGTGCCACAAATAAGTTGTACTATCATTATTAACTTTGCATCTTTTGGTTTCAATATTATGAATATGTGTATCACTACGATCGAGATCCAATGAACCATTTTCATTGGGTGTGTAACCATATAAGGTTTTATTCATGTAAATGAACAACAGTTTATTCTCTTACTTAAATGAATAACCGTATTGCAATAAACACGATCAAATCATATTCATGCTCAACGCAAAACACCAAATAACATTTATTTAGGTTCAACACTAATCCCGAAGTATAGGAGTGTGCGATGATGATCATATCAATCTTGAAACTACTTTCAACACACATCATCACTTCACCCTTAACTAGTTTCGCTTATTCTCGCAACTCCGTTTGAGTTACTACTCTTAGCAACCGAACCAGTACCAAATACCGAGGGGTTGCTATAAACACTAGTAAAGCACACATCAAACACCAGTATATCAAATATACCCTTTTTCACTTTGCCATCCTTCTTATCCACCAAATATTTAGGGCAGTTCCGCTTCGGGACCATTTCCTTTGCAATGTAAGCACTCGGTTTCAAGCTTTGGTTCAGCTTTGGGCTTCTTCGTGGGAGTGACAACTTGCTTGTCAATCTACTTGAAGTTCCCTTTCTTTCCTTTGCCCTTTCTTGAAACTAGTGATCTTGTCAACCATCAACACTTGATGCTGTTTCTTGATTTCTACCTTCGTCGATTTCAACATCACGAAGAGCTCGGGAATCATTTTCGTCATCCCTTGCATACTATAGTTCATCACGAAGTTCTACTAACTTGGTGATGGTGATCGGAGAATTCATCAATCACTATCTTATCCGGAAGATTAACTCCCACTTGATTCAAGCGATTGAAGTACCTGCATATCTGAGCACATGCTCACTAGTTGAGCGATTCTCCTCCATCTTTTAGCTATAGAACTTGTTGGAGACTTCATATCTCTCAACTCGGGTATTTCCTTGAAATATTAACTTCAATTCCTGGAACATCTCATATGGTCCATGATGTTCAAAACATCTTTGAAGTCCCGATTCTAAGCCATAAAGCATGGTGCACAAAACTATCAAGTAGTCATCATACTGAGCTAGCCAAACGTTCATAACGTCTGCATCTGCTCCTGCATTAAGTCTGTCACCTAGCGGTGCATTAAGGACATAATTCTTCTGTGCAGCAATGAGGATAAACCTCCGATCACGGATCGAATCCGCATCATTGCTACTAACATTTTTCAACATAATTTTCTCTAGGAACATATCAAAAACAAACATATGAAAGCAACAATGCAAGCTATTGATCTTACAACATAATTTGCAAAATACTACCAGGACTAAGTTCATGATAAATTTAAGTTCAATTAATCATATTACTTAAGAACTCCCACTTAGATTGACATCTCTCTAGTCATCTAAGTGATCACGTGATCCAAATCAACTAAACCATAACCGATCATCACGTGAAATGGAGTAGTTTTCAATGGTGAACATCTTATGTTGATCATATCTACTATATGATTCACGCTCGACCTTTCGGTCTCCGTGTTCCGAGGCCATATCTGCATATGCTAGGCTCGTCAAGTATAACTCGAGTATTCTGCGTGTGCAAAACTGGCTTGCACCCGTTGTAGATGGACGTAGAGCTTATCACACCCGATCATCACGTGGTGTCCGGGCACGATTTAACTTTGGCAACGGTGCATACTCGGGGAGAACACTTCTTGATAATTTAGTGAGAGATCATCTTATAATGCTACCGTCAATCAAAGCAAGATAAGATGCATAAAAGGATAAACATCACATGCAAATCAATATAAGTGATATGATATGGTCATCATCATCTTGTGCTTCATGATCTCCATCTTGCAGCACCACCATGATCACCAACGTCACCGGCGCGACACCTTGATCTCCATCGTAGCATCATTGTCGTCTCGCCAAACTTATGCTTCTACGACTATCGCTACCGCTTAGTGATAAAGTAAAGCATTACAGGGCGATTGCATTGCATACAATAAAGCGACAACCATATGGCTCCTGCCAGTTGCCGATAACTTCGTTACAAAACATGATCATCTCATACAATAAAATATAGCATCACGTCTTGACCATATCACATCACAACATGCCCTGCAAAAACAAGTTAGACGTCCTCTACTTTGTTGTTGCAAATTTTACGTGGCTGCTACGGGCTTAAGCAAGATCCAGTCTCACCTACGCATCAAAACCACAACGATACTTCACAAATAGACTCCGTTTAACCTTCTCAAGGACCGGCGAGCTACACTCAGTTCAACTAAAGTGAGAGAGACAGCACCCACCAGTCACCTTTAAGCAACGAGTGCTCGTAGCGGTGAAACCAGTCTCGCGTAAGCGTACGCATAATGTCGGTCTGGGCCGCTTCATCTCACAATACCGCTGAACCAAAGTATGACATGCTGGTAGGTAGTATGACTTGTATCGCCCACAACTCACTTGTGTTCTACTCGTGCATATAACATCAACGCATAAAACCTAGGCTCGGATGCCACTGATGGGTAACGTAGTAATTTCAAAAATTTCCTACGCACACGCAAGATCATGGTGATGTATAGCAACGAGAGGGAGAGTGTTGTCCACATACCCTTGTAGACCCGGCGAAGCGATCACAACGTAGAGGAAGTAGTCGACGTTCTCCTCGCGATCCGACCGATCCCGGCGCCGTTACTCGGCGCCCGAGTTCTTGACACACGTACAGCTCGATGACGTCCCTCAGACTCGATCCAGCCGAGTGTCGAGGGAGAGTTTCACAAGACGACGGCGTGGTGACGATCTTGATGTTTCACCGGCGCAGGGCTTCGCCTAAGCTTCGCAACGGTATAACCGAGGTGGAATATGGTGGAGGGGGGCACCGCACACGGCTAAGGAACGATCCAAAGATCAAACTTGTGTGTTCCAAGGTGCCCCCCTGCCCCCGTATATAAAGGAGCAAGGGGGGAGGGGGCCGGCGGCCAAGGGGAGGCGCGCCAGGGAGTCCTACTCCCTCTGGGAGTAGGATTCCCCCAATCCTAGTTGGACTAGGATTCCCGGAGGGGGGAAAGAGAGAGAGGGGGGCCGGCCCCTTCTCCTAGTCCTAGTAGGACTAGGGAAGGGGGAGGCGCCCCCACCTAGGGCTGGCCCTTCTCCTTTCCACTAAGGCCCATCGAGGCCCATTTACCTCCCGGGGTTCCGTAACCTCCGGTACTCTATAATTCCGTTTTACCCGAACCATTCCAACTCCAAACATAGGCTTCCAATATATCAATCTTTATGTCTCGACCATTTCGAGACTCCTCGTCATGTCCGTGATCACATCCGGACTCAACTTCTTGGTACATCAAAATACATAAACTCATAATAACCATCCATCGAAACCTTAAGCGTGCATGGACCCTACGGTTCGAGAACAATGTAGACATGACCTAGAACTATTCACGGTCAATAACCAATAGCGGACCTGGATGCCCATATTGGTTCCTACATATTCTACGAAGATCTTTATCGGTCGATCCGCATAACAACATACGTTGTTCCCTTTGTCATCGGTATGTTACTTGCCCGAGATTCGATCGTCGGTATCCAATACCTAGTTCAATCTCGTTACCGGCAAGTCTCTTTACTCGTTCCGTAATACACCATCTCACAACTAACTTTATTAGTTGTAGTGCTTGCAAGGCTTAAGTGATGTGCATTACCGAGAGGGCCCAGAGATACCTCTCCGACAATCGGAGTGACAAAACCTAATCTCGAAATACGCCAACCCAACATTTGCCTTTAGAGACACCTGTAGTACTCCTTTATAATCACCCAGTTACGTTGTGACGTTTGGTAGCACCCAAAGTGTTCCTCCGGTAAACGGGAGTTGCATAATCTCATAGTTACAGGAACATGTATAAGTCATGGATAAAAGCAGTAGCAACATACTAAACCGATCGTGTGCTAAGCTAATGGAATGGGTCATGTCAATCAGATCATTCAACTAATGATGTGACCTTGTTAATCAAATAACAACTCTTTGTTCATGGTTAGGAAACATAACCATCTTTGATTAACAAGCTAGTCTAGTAGAGGCATACTAGTGACAATCTGTTTGTCTATATATTCACACATGTATTATGTTTCCGGTTAATACAATTCTAGCATGAATAATAAACATTTATCATGATATAAGGAAATAAATAATAACTTTATTATTGCCTCTAGGGCATATTTCCTTCATCTGGTACATCCGAAAGGTTAACCTCCATTAACCTACGTACAAGATGTAGGCATCTATCCCACCGCTCACCTATAACTGACCGCCGAAACTGCATGTTAAGAGGAATGGATCCCAACACTGTAGCAATGGAAACCTCTTTCCGTTGTGCAATGTTGTAAAGGGATGGATACAACAAGGCCAGCGGGGATTCTCCTAACCAGGTATCCTCCCAAAATCTAGTATCCCGTCCATTCCCAACAATGAATTTAGTCCTGTTGAAGAAGGCGGCCTTCGTCCTCATAACCCCTTTCCACAACGGGGAATCAGACGGTTGTGCCGTAACCTGGGCTAGCGTTTTGGCATATAGATATTTATTACGCAGCAGCTGAGCACAAACCCCTTATCTTTCTACTGATAAACGGTACATCCATTTGCTGAGTAAGCACCTGTTTTTCACCTCCAAATTTTCAATTTTCAAGCCTCCCTGGTCCTTTGGTCTACAAATTACGTCCCATTTTGCCAACCGATATTTAGTTTTGTTTTAATCAATCTGCTAAAAGAATCTAGATCGATAAAAATCTAATCTTTTCCGTACCCCAACCGGGACTTCAAAGAATGAGAGGAGGAACATGGGCATACTTGTGAGTACAGAATTAATAAGAACCAATCTTCCTCCATAAGACAAGATTTTGCCCTTCCAGCAACTCAACTTCTTTTCAAACCGACCCTCAATACATTTTCATTTTTTATTAGTGAGCTTGCTGTGATGAATTGGAATCCTAAATACGTAAAGGGTAACAAACCCAATTCACACCCGAACAACTTCTTGTAAGTTTCTTGTTCTTCTTTGGCAGAACAACTCACTCTTATTAAAATTAATCTTTAATCTTGATAGTTGTTCGAAAAGGCACAACACTAACTTCATGTTTTGCCTTAACAAGGTCATGTTCCATGAAAATGATGGTGTCATCGGCATATTGTAGAATGGAAACCCCATCATCAACCAAATGTGGGATAAGACCACCTACTTGGTCGTCTTGTTTTGCTCTATTAACAAGAACAACCAACATGTCAACGCCGACATTAAAGAGGATCGGAGACATCGGATCTCCCTGTCTCAGTCCTTTTAGCGTCTGGAAATACTGACCAATATCGTCATTTACCTTGATTCCGACACTACCTCCTTGTACAAACGATTCAACCTGCTTCCTCCAGGCCTGATCGAATCCTTGCATACGCAAGGCCTGCTGTAAAAATGGCCATTTCACTTTATCGTATGCCTTTTCAAAATCCACTTTGAAGACCACTCCATCGAGCTTCTTCGAGTGAATTTCATGCAAGGTCTCATGTAAAACAACCACTCCCTCGAGAATGTGTTGCCCTGACATGAAGGCAGTCTGGGTTGGCTGCACCACAGAATGGGAAATTTGAGTCAGATGGTTCGTGCCAACCTTTGTGAAAATCTTGAAGCTCACATTGAGCAAACATATCAGCATGAATTGCTCAATGCGAATCGCTTCCACCTTCTTTGGTAACAACGTGATAGTGCCAAAGTTAAGTTTAAAAAGCTGAAGGTGGCCAGTAAATAGATCATGGAACATAGGCATCAAGTCACCTTTAATAATACTCCAACATTTCTTATAGAACTCAGTTGAGAAACCATCCGGACCAGGTGCTTTGTTATTTTCCATTTGTGATATCGCTTCAAACACCTCCTTCTCAGAGAAAGGTGCAGTGAGCACTTCGTTCTTATCATCCCTCAGTTGAGGAATGCCGTCCACCATGCTCTCATCGAGGGCGACATAATTCTCAGCCGGGGCCTCAAACAGATTTTTATAATAATTGGAAATATACATTTTTAGGATTTCATGGCCTACAATCATACCCTCATCTTGTTCAAGTTGAATGATTCTCATTTTCCTATGTTTCCCATTGGCGATCATATGGAAAAATTGTGTGTTATTATCCCCTTGAACAACCTGGCGCACTTTCGCTCTACGTGCCCATTTCAATTCCTCTTCTCTAAGAATCTTTGCCAGACTAACCTCAGCTTCTCTTTTTATTCACTCGCTCATCCACGCCGAGCGAAGTGCTCTCAACTTTTATGTCAAGATCATTAATAATCTTTAACAATCTTTCTTTCTCTTTTCTATACACGCCATTGTTGTTCTTAGCCTAACCTCTCAAGAACTGTCTAAGATGTCTAATATTATACTGCCATCGATCAATATTGGACTCTCCCCTTTGTTCTGCTGCCCATTCCGTTGTGATCAACTCAAGGAAATCATGTCTCTCAAACCACGCAGTTTCAAAAGAGAAAACATTCTTGTTTCCTTGGTGAACCGCCTCACCGGAGTCTACAAGAAGGGGTGTATGATCCGATATTCCCCTCTGTAACACCTGCACAGTCACTAAAGGGAATTTTTATTCCCACTCTATACTCGTGAGAACCCTATCAAGTTTTTCATATGTCGGATTTGGAAGGGTATTTGCCCAAGTAAATTGTCTCCCCATGAGTTCAATCTCTCGCAGGTCCAGGCTTTCAATAATCGCATTGAACATGAAGGACCATCTGCCATCAAAATTGTCATTATTTTTCTCTTCCCTTCTTCTAATAATGTTGAATTCACCACCAACGAGAATTGGTAGAGTGTCGTCCCCACAAATCCTAACTAGATCTGTCAGGAAGTCAGGTTTGAGCTCAGGCTATGCCGCCCCGTACACAGCCACTAAAGCCCACCTAAACCCGTCAGCTTTCGATCACACATGGAATTTAACTGCAAATTCACCCTGGAATACGTCTAGCACTTCCAGAGACTCGTAGTTGACCCCGAGGAGGATCCCGCCAGATCTTCCCCAAGGTGGCAAACAATACCAATCAAAGTCAAGACCACCCAAAATCGTCCCAAGAAATTGCGAGGTGAAATTATCACGACCAGTCTCAAGCAACGCAACAAAGTCAGGTTTGTATTCTCGAGAGGCCTCCGCCAAAAACCTACGCTTAGCCAAGTCCCTAAGACCTCTGCTATTCCAAAAAATGCCTCTCATGAATCGTCGTGAAAATTCTTCTTGAACTTAAGCCTAGTACTTCGACGCACCGCAGAAAGGCCATATACCTTTTTTTTGCCGTTTGCGTCTAGGTGCCTCAGGCAAGATCTCATAGTCCGCATGACTGGAGTACTCGCTGAGACCTACACTTGATGGCAGAGTGGCCGCATGCCCCTCCTCTTCCAAGGTCTCCTCATGCAGAAGGTTCACAGGAACTAGATCCTTGCATAAACCCTCCAACTCGCACATTCCCAACTCATTAATCTCACTTTCTTTCATTCGTTTGACAGACGCTATATTTTTAAGCATAACCATTGATCTATCCGTCTCGAAATCAAGAAGCTCATTGATAGAAATAGCTACTTCGCGATCGTTAACACCTAGAGAAATACCCAATTTATCCGCCCTATGCATAATATCATGCTCAGAAAAATGCAAAACTGAAATATTGGTATTTAAAGACAGACCTATAGAAGACTCAATGTCCCGGATCTTGGCCATCCCCATGGCACGCCCGAGCTGAAAATCATCCGCATCTGGCTGCTCCTGAATGCGCCGGCTGGACCTCCTCCCTCCAGAAGTCGGTTCTAGGATGCCTCCAAAGGCCACCACCTCTGGGACGGAGAAGTCCGTCACCCATCCAGCAGATGAGGACGTGGGATGTGACACCGGAGCACCCGCCACTGGTACCGGCATCTGAACCACGCCCTCAGAAGTCGCCTCCACAGTCGTCACCTCCTGTGATAACTGTGGCCAAGCCGTGTCCCCCTGTGGAGTCGGAGTAGAAGAGGCCCCAGACCCCTCCACCACAACTTTCGCCTCCTGCGGTCGTTGTGGTGAAGGAGCATCACGCCGAGGTGCCGTGACCGAAGACGCCGCCACAGCGATGGATGGATCCACCAAGTCAGCAGAAGAGTGAAGGAGTAAGGCCGCCTGCCTCGAGTTCCTCCCCTTAGGTGATGCCGGCGCGGCCAAAGTAGCACCATCCTCAGAGAAAGTGAAACAGACTGGTGATAATGGAGGTAGTTCTTGCTCAACCGGGTCATCCCTCTCCATCCGATCACCCCATAAGCGCCCAGGTGCCGAGAAAACACCAAAAGACCCGAAACGAAGCCCTACCATGGGCGCCGATGCGGGTGCGGGAGTTGTGCTCCCCGGAGTCGTAAGGGTAGGGTCATCATCCTCTAGCTCATTGCTCTGAAGCCGAGCTGGTGCCTCAGCCGCATCGAGTGTGTCACGTCGAAGCCCCGCCATGGGCGCCGAAGCGAAGGTCTTGCCCACTGGGGCCTCAGACACCTGACCATGCCCTCCAGAAGCAGAAGACTGGTTAGTAGGCTGATCATGGTCCATGAGATCATCCTGCCTACCGTCCCCACCATCAGTCCCACCATCAGTACCCATGCCTTTGTCTGCATCCTGGATCATTTGACCTCCCTCAATCTCAATCCTCAGATCATAACTCAAGCCCTCATAAACCCGTCCTAAGAAGCACGACACCGCATCCACATCCAGAACTCCCACACGCATATGTGCAATGCCATGCCTACGAATGAAAGGCATATCCACCTTCAAGGTCTTTCCGATAAGAGAGCCTAGGCTCCAAGTCTCAAGGAAATCGTTAAGCGGTTCCAGGGGAAGCCCAAAGAATCTGACCCAGATCTGAACAAGCAGAACTCCCGCCGGATCGTTGCGCTTCCACTCGTCAAACTCAAGAATACAAGCACTGCCTGGCACCTTACACATGCCAAACTCGTTAATCTTGTCCAGATCAAACTTGGTACGATAGTCAACCTTAAATGTCGTCTCATCAATCCGAATGAGAGCCCACTGAAAGGAATTAGAGACCAATCTCTTAAGTTGCAGAATAATTTGGTCCTCAGAGAGAGTGCCCTTAGTCACATGAATGATGCCGGTTCTAGCATTCTCCAGCCATGGTCTGCAAGATTTCATCGTGGGCGTCTCAAAGAACATAAGTTTTTCATCACATACACCATAGAAGTTCACCACCGGCTTAGGAGCTGAAAGAAGTGGTCATTCCTCCTCATGTTTCGGTCTCAGGCATGTATCACACAGTTCCGTTGTACATCCAACCTCACGTCGTGAACAAGGGCGTGGGCGGCCTGGGCTAGAGCCGATCAAGCGTCAACGTTGTGCCCAGGAAGTGAACAAAAATGGTCTGCCATACAAGTCTTGGCGTTATCAGAGCATGGATAATAATATAACCAGCTAATGGCTATAAGGAACTGTCATGTCATTTATAGCCATCACCTATAAACACTTATACAATAATATGGACTATTAAGTTTGACTATTACATATTATTTCTTTTCATCTTCTCTCTATCTCTTTCTTCATATTTATTGCATTTATCTTGGACTGCGTATATAACTAGCTTTTGCATGAGAATCCACTCCACTTACTTTTTCATATTTCTCTCCTTCACATAGGCAAGAGTGTCATGTAAGCGGGCTATAAGCACACTACTGTACTTGCTTTCAATTCGTTTCTTGAGCTTTGGCCTGTGCTGAAAACCATGGCGGCCTCGCCGCCTTGCTACACTGAAAACTATGTTCACTGTTTGCATAGACCTTTGTCCACGTTCACGTACCAGTTGGTCTTCACCACATTTATTACGTGGATAAGTTGTCCTCCCTTGAGTAGGGTTTTTAGTTTTATTAAAACATTATGGAAAAAATTATACATATACGCATGCAAAATTTCAGGAAAAAATATACCTTCAATTGTCAGTTGCACGCGACCAATGGACTTGAAGAATGAAGAACGTGTGTTAAAAAACTTTGAATCATAAAAGTATGAATTTTGATTTGTTTCTAAACTCAGCAAGCTCATCCTTCATTCAGCGCTTGCGCCGCTCCCTCCATTTATTCATACAAGGCCACCCAGGTAGTACTCTGTTCAATACTTCGGCCTAGTGTCTCGTTAACTAACTGAGCAGCCATTTTACTTACTCAGTAAGATAGAGGAAAGCTTTTGTTTCTGTTTCATAAAAAAATGAAATGACAAGAGCGATGGTCTGGTTATGGTAGGAGTAAGGTAAAATGAAAATGGGTTTTTTGCTTGTGTATGCATTGTGGCACTGAAACAATCCGATACGAATTGAAAAACAATGTATGCAGATATAATAGCCAAGGCAGAACATACTGCATCCAGTTCTATCGACTAATTTGCAAAAACCATGACAATCACGTCAAAATTTGACAAAAATCACCGAAACACTAAAAGTTTGCACAAAATATGGAGCCTTACCACACGCCGCTGTTGGCGTGGCTGCCGCCGCCTCAACCCCCTCTGCCTCAGCTCGGCAAGCCACAAATGCACCGGCCGCGGTCACACCTGTCCTTCTTGGTGGAATGACCCAGAACGACCTCAATAGAAGCCACTCATGCCTTGACTAGCGTCATCCTTACCCAAACCACACAAGTTCGTGTCATCTAGAACAAGAGTCTCCAGTCAAGTTCCCGTGCACACATCTCTACCACGGTGGATGCATTAGTGAGTGATCGTTGTACCTACTCTTTCCCACTATGCCGACTCGGAATGCGGACTCTAACCTTGTTGATGCGGATCATCCCAAGGTCATTTCCATGGACCTATCATTGTCTCATCAAGTGCCAAGTGGACCCATGACACGAGCACGTGCAAGAGCATAGGAAGACACTTTGAAGTGTGGTGTGGTTCCCATGTCCGTTTGCCATCTCCTACTTGGACGACCTTGGCAATTCGACCGCGGCGCCACCCACAATGGGCGAACCAATCACTATAGCTTCAAGGTGAAGGAAAAGGAGTACGTGCGACGACATATGTCACCGAGCCAAGTGATCGCCGACAAACAAGCATCCACCCATCGTGAAGAGAATAGTTAGAGAGCGAGCCACCACAAAGAGAGTCACTACTAGAAATCCCCATATTTCCGATGGTGAAATCTAATAGCCGACAGCCCGTCGGTTATTACAGTAATAGCCGACGATAGTTATAATGGCCGACAGTTAGTGTCAACTGACAAGTATTACCACTAATACCCGACGGTATACTAGAAATTCCCGACGGTGAAAATTCACCCCTCGGGCATCCAACTTAATGCCCGACGGTTCATGGTAAAGCCCGACGGGTTTCCCTACACCCACGAGGATTACATGTAATGCCCGACGGTTAATTGTAATGCCTGACGGTTTTTGGTACACCCTCGGGGATTACATGTAATGCCCGACGGTTTTTACCACACCCACGCGGATTACATGTAATGCCCGACGGTGAAATTTAATAGCCGAAGGTGAAAACAAAACTCTCACCTATGAGTGAAAATGGTCGATGGTACATGTGTGCCTCTCGGTTATTTGAGAAAATACCCGATGGTGTATAGTGATAACCGACGGCTGACTTTCCCTCTCCATGATATGTTTCAATGGACAACATCGATAAATGTAGAATGACCGATGTTATATTCCAGATAATTTCGTATAAGAAGAGTCCAAGAACTAAGATCTAGCATTGCTATTGTAAGAGAGTGCATTATGTTTTTTTTAATACATAGGGTGCTTAAAAAAATTGGTACAAGACAAAACAAATATGATGGT
>JAHHZJ010007358.1:0-13779 GCA_021437245.1 Aegilops speltoides | reverse complement strand
CGCCCCGATACACCGATTTGTCGGGTCATCACCGTGAGGGTACAACGATGCCATACGCCTACGCAGAGATGCGGAGAAGTGTAGGCATCACCAGAATCGACATCACTACAAAAAAGACACATCCGTGACATTTTGGGCAACGATTTTTTTTTCTCATATCATATGACACTTCTATGACGATAATTGCGATAAAACCCGTGATCATCATAGATGTGGTGGACTCTACTTCCATGACAAAAATCATGATGAAAATGGGCTTTTTGTCCCGGCGGGCCGGAGACGCAGCTGCATGACACTCTTTGGGCCGCCCATGACGTAAACAAACCATGGTAGAAGCAAGGGGAGGAAAATTTCGGGAGTCTCGGCTTGGGAGGTCGGGGCGAGCAATGCGCTGCTTTTCATACGACGCACGGGTGTAAGGCGCTAGTTTCTAATCAAGCCGAAGCGAGGCGCTGGGCTCTAATCAACCCGAAAGGACAGACTCGCAGTTACGCTACATCGAACCCGACCGATCGATCGATGGTCGTTAATCAACCCGATGGAGAGATTCTTCACTACGCCGCTAACTAAAGTTGATCGATGCCGCCTCGATGAACAAAGGAGCGCTATGGGGGGTTGATGAATAAAGGAGCGGTGGCGTTGCCTCTGGATGAACAGAACCCGTGGTGTGGAGGGATGGATGAACAGAGACGATGGAGGGTGGCCGTGGTGGGGTGGTTGAACAGACCCGTGGTGTGGAGGGCTGGATGAACAGACGGTGGAGGGGTGCCTGGGAGGGGTGGTTGAACAAGAGTTGTGGAGAAGCGCGTGGAGGCCGGATGAACAGGAGCACGTGGAGGCTGGAGGAGGTCGACTGTAGCCTGTGGAGGCCGGAGGAGGTCGACGGTGGAGATGAACAAGATCCCGTGGAGTCCTGCTTTGTGGTACGCCACACCTCCCTGCTTTCACCGTAGCGCCCAACACAAGTCTGCTTGGTCTGCTTTTGCGGACGCCACACCCATCCCGATCAACAGAACCCTGCTGACCGTAGGAGGTCCGCTTTCCTGCTTTTGCAAGACGCCACACCTCCCCGATCAACAGACCTGCTTCGACCGTAGGAGGTCCGTTTCCGTCTGCTTGGCAGACGCCACACCCTCCGATCAACAGACTCCTGCTCACCGTAGAAGGTCCGCTTCTCCATTTCCGGCGACGCCAGCCTTGTTTCCATCGCCGTTCCATCCAAGCCGGTTGGCTCCCACGCTGCCTGCTGCTTCCCGGCGAACATGACGATTCCGCCGCTTCCCCATGAACACGATGCATTCCGCGTTCCCCATGAACACGCATACATTCCGCTGCTTCCCCATGAACACGAGCCTCGCCAGACGTATGCACAACTAGGCGTCGAGACCGCCAGATGTACACATACGGGTCAGATTTTATTTCTTGCACTCGCCACAGACATACGCGTACAGCTACGCGCGTTTCACTCCGACACGCGCGCACCTCTACAACGATCAAGATGTACGCATATCGCTTGCAATTGAATTACAACACTACGCACACTTCACGTGTGGGTCCCAACCGCCGCATTCCTTATGGCGAAAATGTAGCCTGGTGGGTCCCAGCAATGAGGGGCGAATCGCTTTTTTTGCTCGACGCACTTCCTTTCGCAAAGATGTAGCGGTGGGTCCCAGCAATGTGGGGCTAATCGTTTTGCCCTAAGCACTTCCTTTCATGAGAAGATGTAGCTGTGGGTCCCAGCAATGTGGGGCGAACTGCTTTTTTGCCCGGACGCACTTCCTTGTGAAGATGTAGCTAGTGGGTCCGAGCAAGTGGGGCTAATCGCTTTGTTTTTGCCCGGACGCACTTCCTTGCGTAGGTGTAGCGGTGGGTCCCAGAATGTGGGGAAACGTTGCTAAATATGGTGGCGTCCCGTGGGTCCCCCTGCCGTGGAGGAATAATTATTTTATGGGTAATAAGGAGGCACTTCCTTGTCGCGGCAGACCCACTGCCACCTCTCCACGCAACCCATGTCCGATGGAAGTTGTTCCTGACCACGCTGACCATGCCGCCCGAGAGCACCGTGCGGGGACGACGGGGCCTAGGAAGGGACGGCCTGGAGCCGAGGAAGACGCGGCAAGGGATGCCCACGCCAGAGGAGTACGAGGGTTCACTAGTTCGCAGGTGTGAGGCTTCCGCCGCAAATAACAGGGGTGTGGGTGAGTAGAGGATGGCCTGCTAGCGTGCAGTAGTAGGGCGTGAGGCCTCCGCCGCATCGTAGCCGGCCACGGAGGCAGGAGCACAAGGCACGACCGCGCTGGTTTGGGCGGCCGAGCAATAAGACCAGAGGTTGAAGAAGCACTACGACTGCTGGATGGACATCGACGATCATCGGAGCTAGAATCATGATATTGACTAAGTTGACAAAGTCCTCGTCCCTCGCTAACTTAGTAGGCCCACAAGTCAGCCTTGCCACTATACTTGGTCCCAAAGCTAACATGGGGAGTATTCATTTTTTTGTGCGTAATAAGGAGGCACTTCCTCTGCATTTAAGATAAAACTGTGGGTCCGAGCCGCGAGCCGGCCATGGGAGGAGGGAGCAGTCTCACGGGCGCTTGTTTGAGCGGCCGAGCAGAAGAGCAGAGATTGAAGAAGACGACGCCGTTGGATGGCCATCCAACACAACTGCTAGGCCAACCTTTTTAGGAAAGCCTCAAACTGAGGAAAACAACATACAACCCATCCGCCATTATTTTTAATAATTTACAGCCCATTTGCTAATTCTAAGGTTTTTTGGAGTCCATATTCTTTTTGTTAGCATTACAGCCCATATTGTGGCCACGGTTAAAAACTTATACTTAAATTTTGCATATTTCAAAAGGTCTCGAACTGTTTTAATCCCAAAATTTCGACTCACATTCAAACTGATTTTAAAAATAAATGTATATCAATATAAAATCCAACAAATTCTCCATGCATAAAAAATTATTGTAATTTAAAATCTTGAAATGAAAAAAGATATTTGAAACTAATCGCCGGTTTGATGTGTTTTAAAATGTACAACCCATTTCTCATTATCATAATATTTTCTGACAACTAATGAAAGCTCTCCTCGCCTTGAAAGATTTGCAGCCCAACAGCCTCGACAAAGCAACTTACTTGGCAAATCACAAAAAACTAGGCTGTGGCCGTGACCCCTGCCAGCCTCTACACGCATAATATTCTCCGATGGAATGTCGCTGATCATTATTGACCACGCCACGCCGAGAGCACCAAGGCGGTGCACAACGGCGAGGCCTAGGAAGGGACGACGCGAGCCGGGAAGACGCAGCAGGGATGCCCACGCGGAGAGGAGTACCAGGTTCACCGTTCGGCTGCAGGTGAGGGCTGCCGCCAGAGGGCTCGCTAGCGGTGGGAGTAGTAGGGGCGATGAGGCTCAACGGCAAGCACAGCCGCCACTAGAGGCAGGAGCAGCGGTCTCCGGCGCTGGTTTGGGCGGTCGGTGCAAGAAGAGCAGCGATTGAAGTAAGCAGCAGGACTGCTTTGATTCAAACCAACAGCTATCGCGCTAGAATCGCTTGTTGACAAGCTCGCAGACGCTGCCAACGTAGTAGGCGATAGGTCAGCCTCCCAACCGTGCGCCTAGATGTCAAGGAAGGAATCATTTTTTCACGTAATAAGGAGGCAGTTGATTGCGTGCCAAGCAATGGAGGGAGTAGGGTGGGCCGGGAAGCTCGCACGCATCACACGGGCCACAAGAGGAGGGAGCAGAGTCCCCACGGCATAGTTTAGGCGGCCGAGTAGGAAGATTAGAGATTGAAGAAGCACGGCAGCTAGAATCGTGTGTTCACTAACAAAGCCTTATGGAATAAGTCAGCCTCAAATCTGTGGGCGGTACAGCCCATTTGCTATT
Source organism: Aegilops speltoides (assembly GCA_021437245.1). Taxonomy (NCBI): domain Eukaryota; kingdom Viridiplantae; phylum Streptophyta; class Magnoliopsida; order Poales; family Poaceae; genus Aegilops; species Aegilops speltoides. Next base: position 9,887 of record JAHHZJ010007358.1, on the reverse strand, counting down.
ATTTTATAATTTTACTCATTTTCTAATTCATATGGAATTTATTGCAACCCATTTTCCATTTTTAGAATTGCCGCCATTTTCCTCGTTAGTACCGTGGTCAAAAATTAACTAAATATGTGGGAAATTTTGTCAGAACTAAATATTCTTAATCCAAAAATTAATAGCCATACTAAAACATATTTAAAAATAAGTTAGTACTATGTCATGTTAAATCCAATGAAATACGATAAGATATCGTGAAGAACAAAATTAAAAAAACTAATATCCCATTTGCTCATCTTGAAAGATTTTCAGCCCAAGAATTGGAGAAAACAAATAGGCCTAGCTTGGGTATTTTAAAAAACAAACATCGGGCTACCTATTTTCCCAAAGAACTGTGCATGAGCATTTAGCTTTATTTATTTATTTACTTATTTATGTTTAGGGACCATGAGCCTGCACTGGCCGGATTCATGTGAGAGCCGCCCCTTCCAGCTAATTATGGGCTTCTATTGGGCCTTCATCACAGGTCGCATGTTATCAACAAGTGGAAAATGTGTTCGCATTTAAATATAGTATGAGCTACATACGACGGGCACTAAAGGATCAAACCGCTAACGATTTCCAAAACATTGTGTTTGTCATTCTAACAACACATTTATATTCAACCAATGCACAAAATATACTACGATTGTACATTGAAAATAGCAAGAACAAAGAACTATGGCTGGGGTTGCAACATGTATAGAAGAGCAGGCCGTAAGAGTGAAGACGCAGCTCTCTTCCAAACCAAACATCAGCCATCATTACAAAAGGACTACCAAAAAGAACAAGTATATGGATCAAACTAAATAAATATCCTATTACACCAAGTGTACTGATCTAACTAACTGCCCGCTTAGACGTTACTATTTATTAAGCTATGGAGATGCCGATGGCTTGAACTGATGGGTGCCTGCCGGGTGAAACTCCAGCCAAAGTGTCGAAGTCTCGATACTTATGAATCTCTCTCCTACTTTGGGCTGCAGAGCATGGCGCACATATCAGGTATGGTGCATGCATAGACGCATGGTACGCTGTGTACACACACTTTTGCCTCGATGAACTAAAACTGCCTGCCATCATGATCCTGTCGGTAGCTAAGGTAGGGGTACCCAAGATTCTAACTTGTGCACGGCAACGCAGCCTTCCCGTAGTCGATCCACCAAATGCTTGCCGAGACCATTCCCGCTCCATGCCAAGCCATTCAAGAACAAAGTGTACAAGATGAAGTTAAGACCCCGCAAGAGGAGCTTGCCGGAAGGCCGCTCCTGTGCTCAAGACTACATCGCCACGCGAAGTCCCTCGCGAGAGGAGCTCGCCGGGAGACTAGAAGATCACATCATAGAAGACACGCCGACGCCATGCGCTGCCGGCGAGGGCCCGGGAGCGACAAGACTACAAGCCCGACAAGCCCCTGCCCAAGAAGATCAAGACCTCGCAAGGTACTTGCGGCAGAAGCAGCTATGCCCGCACTCCAGCTCATCTCGCCCACGCCGCTCTTCACTTTCTCCAGAGACGCTGCGGGCTGGTGGTCATGTGCTGCATGAGGGTCGGTGGCACTCCACGGTGGTGGCTCCATCGCCGCGGGCGAACGGAGACGCAAGGGCGGAGCTTTTGGGGCGACGGCGACGGGCATTAAATGCTCTTGTCCCTCTCCGCAAAAGTAGGTAGAGTCCACTCGCTCAAGCAATCGTAGTCGCACTGCTCGACCTGCTCCAACTACCACCTCTTTTACATTTTTACCCTCTACCCCACGCTGACACCGTCGACCCCTTGCCCTATAAAAGGAGGCCCATGCACAACGAGAGGGGGTTCCGATCATTCGCTACTCTCGGGGTCCGATCATTGGCGACTCAGCGAGGTTCGACTCTTCGAACTCTCACGCCGTGTAGCGCTCTCCGCTCCCGAACGCAATACAACACAAAGCAGCAAGAGGGTTTTACGCGACCATCGCGCTCCGGCCGGGTAAAATCCCTGCCACAGATCGCCGATCCGCTCTCCGCGGCATCCTCCGCCTGCATCAACACACGGCGGGGCCGCCCGCCCCATAGGTGTCGCCCCCATCGCCAACACGACATCTTTGGCGCCTGTCGGGTAGAGCTAAGGTAGGGGTACCAAGACTTAACTTGTGCACGGGCAACATGCAGCTTCCCGTAGCTGGATCCACCAAATGCTTGCCGGAGACCATTCCCGCCTCCATGCCAAGCCATTCAAGAACAAAGTGTACAAGACAGAAGTTAAGACCCCGCAAGAGGAGCTTGCCGGAAGACCGCCTGTGCTCAAGACTACATCGCCATGTAAGTCCCTCGCGAGAGGAGCTCGCCGGGAGACTAGAAGATCACATCACAAGACACGCCGACGCCATGCGCCGCGAGGGCCCGGGAGCGACAAGACTACAAGCCCGACAAGCCCCCGGCCCGCAAGATCAAGACCCCGCAAGGTACTTGCGGGCGAAGCACGCCAGGGCCGCGACTCCACCATCTGCCCACGCCGCCTTCACTTTTCTCCGAGACGCTGTGGGGTGGTCAGGCTGCATGAGGGTGCGTGGCACTCACGGTGGTGGCTCCATCGCCGGGGCTAACGGAGACGCAAGGGCGGAGTTTTTGGGGCGACGGCGACGGGCATTAAATGCTCTTGTCCCTCCTCACAAAAGTAGGTAGAGTCCACTGCTCAAGCAATCGAGCTGACTGCTCCCCGCACTGCTCCAACTACCACCTTTTTTACATTTTTACCCTCTACCCCACGCTGACACCGCGGTGACCCTTGCCCTATAAAAGGAGGCCCATGCACAACGAGAGGGGGTTCCGATCATTCGCTACTCCGGGGTCCGATCATTGCACTCGCGAGGTTCGACTCTTCGCAACTCTCACGCCGTGTAGCGCCTCCGGCCCCAACGCAATACAACACAAAGCAGCAAGAGGGTTTACGCACCATCGCGTCGCCGGTGTAAAATCCTCGCCGCCAAGACGCTCGACCGCTTTCTCCGCATCCTCCGCCGCATCAACACACGGCGGCCGCCCCGCCCCATAGGTGTCGCCCCCATCGCGACGACATCTTTTGGCGCCTGTAGGGGCGCGAGGCTGTGCGGACTGATCCGGCGTCACGCGCCGCTTTTCATCGACTTTCCGCGCCAGGGTTTATCGACAATCGCGCCATGGCCCTCAAGACGAGAGCTTCGAGGGTCGCAGACCATCTCCGTTTTCCCCACCGCCACCGGAGCCAACGGGTGGGCGGGACGCCGTGGAGAGTGGACGCCGCGAGGGCACTCGCGGCGCCACCAGATCTGTGGACAGACGGATGACCGCGCTCGTCCTCCGAGATCCACGCCCATCTCAGAGACGGCTACCCAAGAAGCGCCATACCACGAGGGGTGGTATCCGCTGGGGCAAGAATAGGCCGGAGGCTCAGGGATGCTCCGGACTGCTGTCCGACATGAGCAAAGCGAAGTGCCGAGCAGGGCCTTGCTCTCTTATCGCTACTAGGAGTCCGAGCATGTCCCGTTCTCGCGCCGCCGCCCCGCCTTCGCTACCGCAAGCGATTCCTTGAACGCCACGCTGTCGCCGAGGACGCGCCATCGAGCTCTAAGTCCGGCGAGGACGGCTCGCGCCACTTCGACGCAGCACGGCTCGAACGCTTATAAGCCCGCAAAGACAACACGTGCTCGCTCCGCAAACGCATCTCCCCGAGTGTCTCGCTGCCGAGGACGCCGCCATTGAGTTCCACCAAGAAGAGCAAGGAAGCAAGAAAAGAAAAGCTAAGTCGCCGAGCCTTCGTGGAGAGCACTCCTTAAATCCACGCTTTATTCAAGTTATATCCCTCGTCGCATGCTTGTGCACAAAACCTGCGCGCCGAGGAGCTGCCAGAATAGCCGCACTTTACTTTGCTTCAACACACTCAACGAGTAAAAAGTGAGCCGCCACCAGCTTCGCCTTTGTTTCGCTTCGAGTCCGCCAGAAGTTAAGGCGTCATGAGCCAGACGCTGCAAGGTTGCTTGTCGAAGCGACGCCACCAGCTGGTGCCGATGTCCCGGACCAGCAAGCTGCTAAGGCCGCAAGTTCCCTAGAAGCGAGGGTGAAGGCGCACAAAGGGCGAAGTAGAGGGTGTAACATAGCAAGCCCCGCCGTGAGGTGTCCTCCGATGAGAGGCTTGTGCGCTGGAGGAGCCAAGTCGGGTCCAGCTTATGCGCTTGTTTTGTTTCCGAGTCCGCCAACAAACACAAGTGTGCCGCTGCACTTATCTTGCTTCCGAGCCAGCTCGCAGTGTTAGCGCAGAATCGCTCGGCGAGGTTGTTTGCCGGAAGCAACACCGCCACGGCTGTCCCGGCAAGCGTGTTCGCCTTACAAGCTCCCCGAGAGCGAGAGTACAAACATACGAAGGGCAAGACACGGCGTCAGATTGCATAGTCAAGATCTACATACACGCATATATGCATGGAGCAGTGCATATCTACCTCAGCTATTTTTATGACTCGCAATTGCAGCGCAAGGAGGAACCGAAGATCACACCAAGACTGGGCCCGCAAGCTAGGGTCGCCGGGGCGCGGGTGCTAAGGTTCTTCCTCGGCGAGCCCGCTACCGGGGCTGCGAAGCACTAAGTTTCGCCTCCGCAAGCCGAGTTGCTGGGGCTGCCAGACGATAAGTTTTCCATCCTCTTCATGCATCCTCTCATGGACCGGAGATGCGGGCTGCGTTTTGAACGAAGCGTCTTGTAAAACTCAGACGCGGAGGAACCGAAGTCGCGCCTGGGCTTATGCATTTGGTTTGTTTCCGAGTCCGCCAACAAACACAAGTGTGCCGCTGCACTTTATCTTGCTTTCGAGCCCGCTCAGAAGTTAAGCGCCGTGAATCGCCCGACAAGGTTGTTTGCCGAAGCGACACCGCCAGCGGGCTGTCCTGATCGGCAAGCGGATCGCCTCGCAAGCTCCCCGATAGCGTAAGAACACACAAGGCACGCAATAAGTAAAAGACTCGCCCGCAAGCTTTCTTTTCATTAAAAACATCCAGCTTAGTACAAGTCCATAGAGGATGAAAACATGATAGAGAGGATTACAAGTTCTTAACACAGCTAATGCCCGAGGGCTTACAATTTAAAAAGATAAGGTGCCCTTGATCCCTCTCCTGTTTTTCTGCTCAGAGTTCAGAGGTAGGTCAAGGAGCCCCGCAAGATAAGCCTGCCGGGAAAGGAGGCCCTGCAAGAGGAACTTGTCTGAGAAGGGCGAAGGAGTGCCTAGGAGAGCGTGCGGTGACGCCGCTGCTCCTGTGAGCTGCGCAAGGTGACGGGCATGGGGAACGATGCCCGAGAGCCGCGGCGCCAGAAGACACCAAGAGAACACCCCGGAGCCGCCAGAGCTTGGCGGAGACGGAGGCGCCGGAGGCGAGCTTGAAGACGGAGTGGTGGGATCGCACGAGGGCACCTCGCCTCAGATTCGACACTTAACGGCCTTGCCGCCGCCCCCTCTTCCTTTCTCGCTGCTCTTCACGCCAGCCGCCAAGGAGACGGCCCGAGCTCAGGAGCCCGCAACCCAGAAGATGGGGTTGCCGGTGGCGCCATGAGGCAGCGTGTCCGACGCCTAGTCGGGCCCGCCATTCCTCGCCGCCGCCGCCTCCTCCTCGCCACTCGCCGAGGAGGGGCTTCGCTATCCGAGGAGCTGTCCACACAGCAAGCACCCGGGTTCCATAGTCGCCAAGACCTTGACGGCGAGGGAGGTCACCATCCATTAACTTGAAATGGAGGGTGAACCCCGCCGCTGTTATGGATCCGGCGAAGTCTTCCACCCTCGGTCGAAGAACATCACGCCGGGGCTGGGGACACGACACTCACCCGAGTGCCGCGATCCCGCAGCCCTCATGCGTAGCTCCATCACGCCGGGTGGATCCGGTCCCATCGCTCGCAAACGGGACCGCAGCCGAAGGCACGACGAGGCGCCCGGACGAGCTTGATGAAGAACTCCCTGGGTCATCTCCGTGTGGACTGCGCCAGGGTCGAGACGCCGGGAGACGGAGGAGGCGCTGCCACCACGACCGCCTCCTCCGCCGCGGCCACGCCTGCCTGCCCACGCCACGCCTCCCTCCTTCCTGGAGCGGTCCCGCCACGGGAGCAGGATGGGGGGTGGCGCTGCCCAGAAGCGACCTCGCGCCACCGCTGAAGAGCCGGGATTCTTCTTCCATGGCGGCAAGAAGAACAGAAGATGGAGATGGAAGGAGAAGTGGATGAGTGTGGCCATTGTAGCCCCTTCCGCCCTTTTAAAGGGGCGAGGTGGGGCTCAACCGCCCCGCTCCACCAATCGAAGCGAGGAGGCCAGAGGAGCGGGCCGACTCGCTCTTCCGCCTGCGGTACGCTCGGCCTTCCACCTTCGCCGCCACGACCCCATGCATGAGGGCTGCGGCAAAAAGCGGAGCCGAGCGACGGGTGAAGCGACCCCGCTCGCTCACGATCATGGGGCGGATGTTTAGCATGCTGCCACCACGCCTCCCACGACGCCAAGATCGACGCGCGCTGCTTGGGGAAGGGCGGATGAAGCGATTCGACGCGCCATGGGCTCCAGGTGCCTGCAGACTGCCTTTTGGGCCGCCCAACAGCTGGCACTGTATGGCCCAGCCCGGGCTCCTATCGGTAGCTAAGGTTGGGGTACCTCAAGACTTAACTTGTGCACGGGCACGGAGCTTCCGTAGCTGGATCCACCAAATGCTTGCCGGAGACCATTCCCTACCCATGCCAAGCCATTCAAGAACAAAGTGTACAAGAGAGAGTTAAGACCCCTGCAAGAGGAGCTTGCCGGGAAGACCGCTCTGTGCTCAAGACTACATCGCCATGGAAGTCCCTCAGGCAGAGGAGCTCGCGGGAGACTAGAAGATCACATCACAGACAGACACGCCACGCGCTGCCCGGCGAGGGCCCGGGAGCGACAAGACTACAAGCCCGACAAGCCCCGGCCCGGCAGAAGACCCCGCAAGGTACTTGCCGGGCGAAGCACGCCATGCGTCTCGACTCCAGCCATTCCGCCCACGCCGCCTTTCACCTTTCTCCAGAGACGCGGGCGGGTGGTCGTGCATGAGAGGTGCGGTGGCACTCCACGTGGTGGCTCCATCGCTGCGGGCGAACGGAGACGCAAGGGCGGAGTTTTGGGGCGACGGCGACGGCATTAAATGCTCTTGTCCCCCTCTCGTCAAAGTAGGTAGAGTCCATCGCTCAAGCAATCGTAGCTGCATCGTTCCGCACTGCTCCAACTACCACCTTTTTTACATTTTTACCTCTACCCCACGCTGACACCTGCCGTGACCCCTGCCCTATAAAAGGAGGCCCATGCACAACGAGAGGGGTTCCGATCATTCGCACTCGCGGGGGTCCGATTATTGGCGACTCGCGAGGTTCGACTCTTCGCAACTTCACGCCGTGTAGCGCTCCCGGCCCCTAACGCAATACAACACAAAGCAGCAGAGGGTTTTACCGACCATCGCGCCCGGCTGGGTAAAATCCCCCGCCACAAGACGCTCGACCGCTCTCCGCATCCTCCGCCTCGCATCAACACACGAGGGGCCGCCCTCGCCCCATAGGTGTCGCCCCCATCCAAGACGACATCTTTAGCTTGCCGAGAGCAGCTCAAAGTTTTAAATTTTAAGTTGCCTTCCTCTAACAACCACCCTTCGTGATGGAAAAACTTGTGCTCGGAGGAACCTACCCGTGGATAGTTGCACTTCATCTTGTTTTCGAGCGGCTCAACGATGGCGAGCCGCTGCAAAGTGTTGCGCCTTGTTTCGCTTTCGAGCCCGCCAGCAAGTTAGGTGCTATGCAAGCCATGACAAGGTTGCTTGCCGGTAGGACCTTGGCTAGGTGTATCTTCGAAGTTTGACACTCAAAGACTTCAGCGCAGGGCTCCTTGCCGCAAAACTCCTAGAAGCATAAAGTTAAAACGCATTGCCGAGGATCGAGGCAAGGAGATGACACGATCCGCCGATCGTAATAAAGGTAACATCTTACAAGGAATAACTTGTCGCGATGACTAATGAGTTCATAGCGCACTGCGCAGCAACAAAAGGAAATAAAGATAAAAGAGGCCTAGTCTACACGGTCGCCCCTCCATCCCGGGATCTTGTTCACTTTGGCGATGATGTGGGCAACCTGCTTCTTCAGTGGCCTCCATGTCCGCCTGGCCGGCAAGCGCGAAGGACGTTGGAGAGGTTTATACCAGGTTGCGGTATACGATCTTCGCCAAGACGCGCCCATGGTTCTCAAGACAATCGGCGCGCCTCGGCGAAGCTGCGCGGGATCTTCTTCCGCAGATTTGTAAGAGCCGGCGCGACTTCAAGAAGAGGCTGAGCTTACGCCAGGAGCGAGGTTTGGGTCCGGGAGTAGATGAGATGTCCAGCCTAGCGCCAAGAGCTCTCGTCAATGACGGACGCAGAAGACACCAAGTCTTCGTCCATATCTCAACAATGCGACGGAAATCCTCGGCTGCTTTGTTGGCCGCCACTAAGGATCGCCTCGCGAGCTCCTCCTTCAGCTTGGTTTCTGGTCCCGGCAGCGCCGAAGCGAGTCCTTCAACAAGAGAAATTTTCTCGCTCAAGATCCTCGACGGAATCCTTGGCGGCCTTCAGCTCGCCGCCTTCTCAAGAAGACGCTCCGAGCTCGAGTTGGTGGGCGATTTCATGGCCCCGTGGTGAGCGCGCGATCTTCTCCGAGTCCACCTTCAACAGCTCCTCCAGCTGCGCGACCTTGGCGGAAGATCTTCCTTGGCGGTCTCATGCGCCGCCAGCGCGCTCTTTCGCTTCCTTCAATTCCTCGCCAAGGGCTTGCTCCCGAACGGCAAGGTCTTCTCGTGGGGCCGAGGGCAACCTTCGCTGGTTGAGTCTCCTTCGCCGGACAGCCCACCGGCGAGCCGCTGGTCTTCGCCTCGCCTTTCCAAAGAGCCTACCCTCATACTCGCCCGCAAGCTGCTCGCTTCTCCGCCACTCCGGAGAGCAGCTCGACATGGCGCTGAGCTCCGCCGCTTTCTCCATCTCCTCGGGCGGCCTTGGCGGCAAGGGCCTCCCGGAAGCGAAGCTACCGTCTGCCCGCAGAGGGCCAGGAGCTGGTGAAGTAGCCTCATCGGGCCCGCCGCCCCGCCGGGCCCTCGACAACCTTCAAACCCATGGAAGCGAGGATCTCTCGCAAGGCTCTCGCCACCGCTGGAGTCAAGGACGAGGACCCCACGCGATCTCGGATGAAGACGCCGCTGGGGCTTCTGCAATAGCCTGGCCGTTTTTCTCCGGGCGGAGGGGCCGGGCGATCGGCAGAAGCACTTGACGCCCCGCAGCCTCCGGCCAGCAGCGGCGCTCCCTCTCTCCGCGCCACGATTCGCAGGCCGAGGCGCCTCGCGCAGGGTGTTGGGCTTGCCTGCCCTCGACGACAGGGGCGCTGCCGCCACCCGCACGCCCTCCTCCTCTCAGGATTTACCTCCGCTCCATCTGCCGGGGAGGAGGAGGATCTTGAAGAAGAAAGAAGAAGCAAAAGCAGTTCAAGCAAACATCCGAAAAGAGGCAACGCCAAGGAGACGGTTGCGTAACTTACCTTGGCGGACACCTTCAGCGCGGGTTTCTTGCCGGGAACCATCCTTGCCGGAGTAGCCGCTGCCGGGCTACTCGCCTTTGGCAGGAGTACTCGCCTTGGCGGAACGCTTCCTTGCCGGGTGTCCAGCCTTGGCGGGATGGAGGGACCGCCGCCTCAAGGGCGACCCGGATGCTCTCGCCGCTGCTCCATCTTCGCAAAGTCGAGACGAAACATCAAGATATTGGGACAAGATGAAGCTTTCAGACGCTGCAAGCGAAAAGGGGCCCAGACGACGCTGGGGCTACGCTGGGCTGCTCGACGGCGATCGGTCCGGCGAAGGC
>JAHHZJ010007353.1:0-17140 GCA_021437245.1 Aegilops speltoides | reverse complement strand
TAGTATCACGATCTGAAATAGTAGTATTTGGCACACCATGCAAGTGAATAATTTCAGGAATGAACAAATTAGCAACATTAACAGCATCATCGCTTTTATGACATGGTATAAAGTGTGCCATTTTCGAGAATCTATCCACGACAACAAATGTGCTATCCCACCCCTTCATTGTTCGATGTAAACCTAAAATAAAGTCCATAGATATATCTGTTGGAAATATGCCCTAGAGGCAATAATAAAAGTATTATTATATTTCCTTGTTCATGATAATTGTCTTTTATTCATGCTATAACTGTATTATCCGGAAATCGTAATACACGTGTGAATACATAGACCACAATATGTCCCTAGTGAGCCTCTAGTCGACTAGCTCTGTGATCAACAGATAGTCATGGTTTCCTCGCTATGGACATTGGATGTCGTTGATAACGGGATCACATCATTAGGAGAATGATGTGATGGACAAGACCCAATCCTAAGCATAGCACAAAGATCGTAGTTCGCTTGCTAGAGCTTTTTCTAATGTCAAGTATCTCTTCCTTAGACCATGAGATCGTAACTCCGGATACCGTAGGAGTGCTTTGGTGTATCAAACGTCACAACGAATCGGGTGACTATAAAGGTGCATTACGGTATCTCCGAAAGTGTCTTGGGTTGACATGGATCGAGATCGATTTGTCACTCCGTAAACGGAGAGGTATCTCTCGCCCACTCGGTAGTACATCATCATATGTGCACAATGTGACCAAGGGGTTGATCACGGATGATGTGTTGCGAACGAGTAAAGAGACTTGCTTGTAACGAGATTGAACAAGGTATCGGTATACCGACGATCGAATCTCGGGCAAGTAAAATACCGCTAGACAAAGGGAATTGTATACGGATCGCTTGAGTCCTTGACATCGTGGTTCATCCGATGAGATCATCGTGGAACATGTAGGAGCCAACATGGGTATCCAGATCCCGCTATTGGTTATTGACCGGAGAACGTCTCGGTCATGTCTACATGTCTCCCGAACCCGTAGGGTCTACTACACTTAAGGTCTGATGACGCTAGGGTTATAAAGGAAGCTTGTATGTGGTTACGAATGTTGTTCGAGTCCCTGATGAGATCTTGGACGCCACGAGGAGTTCCGGAATGGTCCTGAGGTAAAGATTTATATATGGGAAGTCCTGTTTTGGTCACCGAAAAGTTTCGGTTTTATCGAGACGACTGGGACCACCGGAGGGTCCCGGGTCCACCAAGTGGGGCCACCTGCCCTGAAGGCTCATGGGCCAAGTGTGGAGGGACCAGCCCCTAGGTGGGCTGGGCGCCCCACCAAGGCCCAAGGCGTGGGAAGAGTGGGAGGGGCAAACCCTAGGCAGATGGGCCCTAAGGCCCACCCCAGGCGCGCCTCCTCTCTCCCCCCTGGCCGCCTCCCGAGATGGGATCCAGGGGGCTGGCCGCCCCTGGGGTGGGAAACCCTAAAGGGGCGCAGCCCCTCTCCCTATAAATAGTGAGGCCTAGGGGCTGCCCAGAGACCACACGAATACCACGTGATTCGATCTTCCGCCTTTGGTTGCAGCCCTCTCTCTCCAAGTACCCTCCTCTCCCGTGGTGCTTAGCGAAGCCTGCTGGATTGCCACACTCATCCACCACCACCACGCCGTGTGCTGCTGCTGGATGGAGTCTTCTCAACCTCTCCCTCTCTCCTTGCTGGATCAAGGCGTGGGAGACATCGCGGGCTGTACGCGTGTTGAACGCGGAGGTGCCGTATGCTCGCACTTGATCATCGGTGATTTGAATCATGACGAGCACGACTCCATCAACCCCGCTCACTTGAACGCTCCGCTTAGCGATCTACAAGGGTACGTAGATGCACTCTCTTTCTACTGCGTTGCTGGTCTCTCCATAGATAGATCTTGGTGACACGAGGAAAATTTTGAATTTCTCGCCACGCTCCCAAACAAAGGGCATCATGAGCTAGGTCTATTGCATAGATTCTTTGCACGAGTAGAACACAAAGTAGTTGTGGGCGCTGATGTTGTTCAATATGCTTACCGCTACTAGTCCAATCTTGTTTCGACGGTATTGTGGGATGAAGCGCCCGGACCGACCTTACACGCATTCTACGTGAGATGTGTTCCACCGATTGACATGCACTTTGTGCATAAGGTGGCTAGCGGTGCCGCCTCCCACTTTAGTCGAACGGATTCGATGAAAAGGGTCCTTATGAAGGGTAAATAGCAATTGGCATATCACGCTGTGGTTTTGCGTAGGTAAGAAACGTTTTGCTAGAAACCCATAGCAGCCACGTGAAAACATGCACACAACAATTAGAGGACGCCTAACTTGTTTTTGCAGGTATGCTATGTGATGTGATATGGCCAAGAAGAATGTGATGAATGATATGTGATGTATGAGATTGATCATGTTCTTGTAATAGGAATCACGACTTGCATGTCGATGAGTATGACAACCGCAGGAGCCATAGGAGTTGTCTTTATTTATTGTATGACCTGCGTGTCATTGAACAACGCCATGTAATTACTTTACTTTATTGCTAACCGTAGCCATAGTAGTAGAAGTAATAAGTTGGCGAGACAACTTCATGGAGACACGATGATGGAGATCATGATGATGGAGATCATGGTGTCATGCCGGTGACGATGATAATCATGGAGCCCCGAAGATGGAGATCAAAAGGAGCAAAATGATATTGGCCATATCATGTCACTATTTGATTGCATGTGATGTTTATCATGTTTATGCATCTTGTTTACTTAGGACGACGGTAGTAAATAAGATGATCCTTACAAAATTTCAAGAAGTGTTCTCCTCGACTGCGCACCGCTGCTACAGTTAAGTCGCTTCTAAGCACCACGTGATGATCGGTGTGATGGATTCTACGCTCACATACAACGTGTAAGACAGCTTTTACACAAATGAAAACACTTGGGGTTAACTTGACGAGCCTAGCATGTGCGACATGGCCTCGAACACAGAGACCGAAAGGTCGAGCATGAGTCGATAGCGATAATGATCAACATGAAGATGTTCACCGATGAGACTAGTCCGTCTCACGTGATGATCGGACACGGCCTAGTTGACTCGGATCATGTAATCACTTAGATAACCGGAGGGATGTCTATTCGACCGGGAGTTCATAAGATGAACTTAATTATCCTGAACATAGTCAAAAGATCTTTGCAAATTATGTCGAAGCTCGCGCTTTAGTTCCACTGCTTAGATATGTTCCTAGAGAAAATATAGTTGAAAGTTGACGATAGCGATTATCGCGACAAGAGAAAGCTCATGTCCTTAATGCACCTCAATGTGCTGAACCCCAAACGCCGCTTGTGGATGTTGCGAACATCGGACATACACGCTTCGATAACTACGTGATAGTTCGGATAAACGGTTTAGAATTAAGGCACCAAAGATGTTTTTCAAACGTCATGAACATATGAGATGTTTCGAGGGCTGAAATTGAGATTTCAGGCTCGTGCCCACGCCAAGAGGTATGAGACCTCCGAGCGATTTTCTTAGCCTCGCAAACTAAGGGAGAAAAGCTCAATCGTTGAGCTTGTGCTCGATTGTCCGAGTGCAACAAATCACTTGAATCGAGTGGGAGTTAATCTTCCATGATGAGATAGTGATGTTTCTCCAAAGTCATTGCCACCAAGCTGCTAGAGCTTCGTGATCAACTATAACATATCGTGATAGATATGATGATCCTTGAGGTATTCACGATGTTTGACACCGCGAAAGTAGAAATCAAGAAGAAGCATCAATTGTTGATGGTTGGTGAAACCACTAGTTTCTAGAAGGGCAAGGGCAAGAAGGATACTTCATGAAACGGCAAATCAGCTGCTACTCCAAAGAAGAAACCCAAGGTTGAACCCAAACCCGAGACTAAGTGCTTCGTGATAAGGGAATAGTCACTAGAGCGGAATTACCCTAGATACTTGGTAGATGAGAAGGCAAGGTCGATAGAAGTATATTGATATACATTATGTTAATGTGTATTTTACTAGTACTCCTAGTAGCACCAGGGTATTAGATACCGGTTCGGTTACTAAGTGTTAGTAACTCAAATAAAAGCTACTAATATACGGAGACTAGCTAAAGGTGAGTCGACGATATATGTTGGAAGTGTTTCCAAGGTTGATGTGATCAAGCATCGCACGCCCTCTACCATCGAGATTTGGTGTTTGCGCTGAGCATAGACATGATTGGATTATGTCTATCGCAATACGATTATTCATTTAAGGAGAATAATGGTTACTCTATTTATTTGAATAATACCTTCAATGGTCTTGCACCTAAAGGAATGGTTTATTGAATCTCGATCGTAGTGATACATTTTCATGCCAAAAGGATATAACATAGTAATGATAGTACCACTTACTTGTGGCACCGCCATGTAAGTCATATTGGTATAAACGCATGAAGAAGCTCCATGTTGATGGATCTTTGGACTCACTGCTTTTGAAAAGTTTGAGACATGCTAACCATGTCTATTGGTGCATATGCATGAAGAAACTCCATGCGATGGATCGCTTGGACTCACTTGATTTTGAATCACTTGAGATATGCAAATCATACCACATGGGCAAGATGACCTAAAAGCCTCGGTTTAAGTAAGATGGAACAAGATAGCAACTTGTTGGAAGTAACACATTTTGATGTGTGCATCCAATGAGTGCCGAGGCATGCAAAGGAATGTCGTTATGTTCTTACTTCACGATGATTTGAGTAGATGTAGAGTATATTTACTTGATGAAACACAAGTCTGAATTATTGAATGGTTCAAGTAATTTCAGAGTGAAGTTGAAGATCATCGTGACAAGAGGATGAAATGTCTATGATATGATCGTAGAGATGAGTATCTGAGTTACGAGCTTTGGCACACAATTAAGACATTGTGGAAATTGTTTCACAATTAATACCGCCTGGAACACCATTGTTTGATGGTGTGTCCGAACATCATAGTTGCACCCTATTGGATATGGTGCGCACTATGATGTCTCTTGTCGATTACCACTATCGCTCATGGGTTAGGCATTAGAGACAACCACATTCACTTTAAATAGGGCACCACGTAATTCGCTGAGATGACACCGTATGAACTATGGTTTAGAGAAACCTAAGTCTGTCATTTCTAAAGGTTTGGGGCTGCGACGCTTATGTGAAAAAGTTTCAGTTTGATAAGCTCGAACCCAAAGCGGATAAAATACATCTTCATAGGACACCCAAAACGGTTGGGTATACCTCCTAATTCAGATCCGAAAGCAATAGGGATTGTTTCTGAATCGGGTCCTTTCTCGAGGAAAAGTTTGTCTCGAAAAGTTGAGTGGGAGGATGGTGGAGACTTGATATGGTTATTGAACCATCACTACAACTAGTGTAGCGTAAGCACGAAGTTGTTCTCGTGGCACCTACACCAGCTTGAAGTAGAAGCTTATGATAGTAATCATGAAACTTGGATCAAGTCACTACCGCACTCGTGAGGGTGACAAGGATACGTACTGTTTCAGAGTGGTACGGTGATCCTGTCTTGAAGGTCATGTTGCTAGACAACAATGAACCTACGAGCTATGGAGAAGCGATGGTGGGCCCAAATTCCGACAAATGGTTAGAAGCCATGAAATCCGAGATAGGATCCATGTATCATAACAAAGCATGAACTTTGGTGGACTTGCCCGATGATCGGCAAGCCATTGAGATAAATGGATCTTTAAGAAGAAGACGGACGTGGACTATAAGGTCACCGTCTATGAAGCTCGACTTGTGGCTAAGAGTTTTCACAAGTTCAAGGAGTTGACTACGATGAGATTTTCTCATCCGTAGCAATGCTTAAAGTCCGTCGGAATCATGTTAGCATTAGCTGCATTTATGAAATCTGGCGATGGATGTCAAAACGAGCCTTACTAGTGTTCGTAAGGAAAGGTTGTATGTGATAAAATCCGAAAGTTTTGTCGATCCTAAGGATGCTAAAGGTATGCTAGCTCCAAATGATCCTTCTAAGGACCGGAGTAAGCATCTCGAGTTGGAATATGTACTTTGATAAGATGATCAAAGACTTTGGGTTTATACAAATTTATGAGAAACTTGTATTTCCAAAGAAGTGAGTGGGAGCACTATAGATTTTCTCGTGAGTATATGTTATTGACATATTGTTGATCGAAAATGATGTAGAATTTCTGAAAGCATATAGGGTTATTTGAAAAGTGTTTTTCAATGGAAAACCCTGATTAGGCTATTTGAACAATAAGCATCAAGATCTATAAGATAGATCAAAATGCTTAATAGTACTTTCAAATGAGCACGCATTTTGACATGATCTTGAAGGTGTTCAAGATGGATCACCAAAGAAGGAGTTCTTGCCTCGAGATGAAAGGTATGAAGTTAAGACTTAAAGCTCGACCACACGCAGAAAGAGAGAAAGGACGAAGGTCGTCCCCTATGTTACTGCATTTAGGCTCTATAGTATGCTATGTCAGGTACCGCTTACCGAAGTGTGCCTTGCCATGAGTCACTAGGTACAAGAATGATCCAGAATGGATCATTGGACAGCGGTCAAAATTGTCCTTAGAGTAAATAAGGACATGTTTCTCGATTATGGAGGTGATAAAGAGTTCGCGAAAGGGTTACGTTGATGCAAGCTTTAACACCTATCCGAATGACTCGAGTAGCAAACCGGATACGATAGTGGAGCAACTATTTGAATAGCTCCAAGTGGAGCGTGGAAGCAGCATTTACAAAATGACCTAGAGATTTATGGGCGCATACGGATCTAAATGTTGCGTAATCTGCTGACTAAAACCTCTCTCACAAGCGTAACATGATCAAACCCCGTAACTCATTGAGTCTTAATCACATGGTGATGTGAACTAGTTTAATGACACTAGTAAACTCTTTGGATGTTTGTCACATGGTGATGTGACCACAATGTTAAATCACATAGCGATGTGAACTAGATTATCGACTCTAGTGCAAGTGGGAGATGTTGGAAATATGCCCTAGAGGCAATAATAAAAGTATTATTATATTTCCTTGTTCATGATAATTGTATTTTATTCATGCTATAATCAGTATTATCCGGAAATCGTAATACACGTGAATACATAGACCACAATATGTCCCTAGTGAGCCTCTAGTCGACTAGCTCACAGATCAACAGATAGTCATGGTTTCTGCTATGGACATTGGATGTCGTTGATAACGGATCACATCATTAGGAGAATGATGTGATGGACAAGACCCAATCCTAAGCATAGCACAAAGATCGTAGTTCGCTTGCTAGAGCTTTTCTAATGTCAAGTATCTCTTCCTTAGACCATGAGATCGTAACTCCCGGATACCGTAGGAGTGCTTTGGGTGTATCAAACGTCACAACGTGAATCGGGTGACTATAAAGGTGCATTACGTATCTCCGAAAGTGTCTCGGGTCGACATGGATCGAGATCGATTTGTCACTCCGCAAACGGAGAGGTATCTCTCGCCCACTCGTAGTACATCATCATAATGTGCACAATGTGACCAAGGGGTTGATCACGGGATGATGTGTTATGAACGAGTAAAGAGACTCTGCCGATAACGAGATTGAACAAGGTATCGGTATACCGACGATCGAATCTCGGGCAAGTAAAATACCGCTAGACAAAGGGAATTGTATACGGATCGCTTGAGTCCTTGACATCGTGGTTCATCCGATGAGATCATCGTGGAACATGTGGGAGCCAACATGGGTATCCAGATCCCGCTGTTGGTTATTGATCGGAGAACGCCTCGGTCATGTCTACATGTCTCCCGAACCCGTAGGTCTACACACTTAAGGTTCGGCGACGCTTAGGGTTATAAAGGAAGCTTGTATGTGGTTACCGAATGTTGTTCGAGTCCCTGATGAGATCCTCGGACGCCACGAGGAGTTCCGGAATGGTCCGGAGGTAAAGATTTATATATGGGAAGTCCTGCTTTGGTCACCGGAAAAGTTTCGGTTTTATCGAGATCGTCTGGGACCACCGGAGGGTCCTGGTCCACCAAGTGGGGCCACCTGCCCCCGAAGGCTGCGTGGGCCAAGTGTGGGAGGACCAGCCCCTAGGTGGGCTGGGCGCCCCACCAAGGCCCAAGGCGTGGGAAGAGGGAGGGGCAAACCCTAGGGCAGATGGGCCCTAAGGCCCACCCCAGTGCGCCTCCCTCTCTCCCCTCCTGCGCCCCCAGATGGGATCTGGGGCTGGCGCGCCTTGGGGTGGAAACCCTAAAGGGGCGCAGCCCCTCCCTTATAAATAGTGAGGCCTAGGGGCTGCCCAGAGACATGTATCACACGTGATTCGATCTCGCCTTTGGTTGCAGCCCTCCTCTCTCCCAAGTACTCCTCCTCTCCGTGGTGCTTAGCGAAGCTCGCTGGATTGCCACACTCATCCACCACCACCACGCCGTGCAGTTGCTGCTGGATGGAGTCTTCTCAACCTCTCCCTCTCTCCTTGCCGGATCAAGGCGTGGGAGACATCGCCGGGCTGTCGCGTGTGTTGAACGCGGAGGTGCCGTATGCTCGCACTTGATCATCGGTGATTTGAATCACGAAGAGTACGACTCCATCAACCCTGCTTCACTTGAACGCTTCGCTTAGCAATCTACAAGGGTACATAGATGCACTCTTTTCTACTCGTTCTTTGGTCTCTCCATAGATAGATCTTGGTGACACGAGGAAAATTTTGAATTTCTGCCACGCTCCCAACAAAGATCCTCCCAAGGAACACTAGGTATAGGCAAAGGCATATATAAACCATGAGGATTGAGACGTGACTTAGCTTTTTGACATGTAGTGCAGCGAGCAACAAAGCGCCAACATCCCGCCTCATCTTTGGCCAAAATAAATGTGTAGCAAGTACGCCCTCCGCCTTCGACGCCAAAGTGTCCTGATAATCCTCCTCCATGCCTCCTGCAACAACAAAAGACGAATGGAGGTAGCTGGAATGCATAGCTTGTTAGCACGGAACACAAATCCATCATTAACGGCTAACTTGTTCCATGTTCTTCCTTCTTTACAATTCGCAATACATCTTTAAAATCAGCATCATGCACATAATGACCTTTGATGGTCTCCAAACCAAATATTTTGAAGTCAAGTTGTGAAAGCATAGTATAGCTTACGAGACAATGCATCAGCTATAACGCCTTCTTGTGTTTAATGACATAAGGGAAAGTCTCAATGAATTCAACCCATTTAGCATGCTACGATCAGTTTGGCTTGACTTTCACTATGTTTCAAAGATTCATGATCGTAATGTATAACAAATTCTTTTGGGCCATAACTAATGTTGCCATGTTTCTAAAGTCCGAAAAGAGCGTATAATTCTTTATCATAAGTAGAATAATTCAGACTAGGCCCACTCAATTTTTCGTAAAAGTATGCAACAGGTTTGCCATCTTGTAATAACACACCTCCTAATCCAATTCCACTAGCATCACATTCAAGCTCAAAAGTCTTATTAAAATCGTGAAGTTGGAGTAAATGAGCATCTCACAACTTATCTTTCAATACCGATACCGTGAAGGATTCTTCCTGCTCGGTACCCCAAACAAAAGGCACATCTTTCTTTGTAAGCTCATTGAGAGGTGCAACAATGGTGATGAAATCTCTCCAAGCGCCTATAGAATCCAACGAGACTAAGAAAACTCCTCACTTGTGTGACCGTTTTGGGCTGCTGCCAACTCTGAATTGCTTCAATCTTGGATTTATCAACTTCAATTCCCTGTGGAGTAACAACATAGCCAAGAAAAGATACTCGGTCGGTGCAAAAGGTGCACTTCCCAAGGTTACCAAACAAACATGCATCACGAGAGCAACAAAAACTGCATGTAAATGTTCCAAATGTTCCTCCAAAGATCTGCTATAAATCGTTATATCATCAAAATAGTCTACCACAAATCATCCAATGAAAGCACGTAAAACATCGCTCATTAATCTCATGAAAGTACTAGGTCCATTAGTTAACCCAAAAGGCATGGCTAACCACTCATATAATCCAAACTTAGTTTCAAATGCTGTTTTCCATTCATCCCCAATTTCATATACGAATTTGATGGTTTCCACTACACAAATCAACTTTGGAGAATATTGTAGAGGCACTCAATTCATCAAGCATATCATCTAGCCTAGGAATAGGATGACGATAACTAATAGTAATATTATTAATGCCTCTACAATCAACACACATACGCCGATGTACCATCCTTTTTGGCACTATAATAATAGGAACATCACAAGGACTAAGGGATTCACGATATAACCTTTGTCGAGAAGCTCAGACTTGACGATAATCTCCTTCGTCTCCTCCGGATTGGTCCGTATGGCGACGGTTTGGTAGTGAAGCACCAGGAATTAAGTCAATCTGATCCTCAATCCTCGAATAGGCGGTAATCGGTGGTACGCCTTGTGGAAAGATCGCAAAACTCCCCGCAAAATGTTAGTGATAGCAGGAGGCAAAGAGGAAGGCACATCCTCGAATGAAAATAATGCATCTTTGCACACAAAGAAGCTACAACCCGCTCTCCTCGATATTGTAAACATGTAAAACGTTGTTCAGTTTCTAACTCCCATGTAAGATATATATCGTGAACATATCTACCCTCAAATGGTGGAATATTCAATTTTAGTTTAGGAATATGGTCATTATCTCGCACTGGGTGGTGGTGCAGACTACCGTTGCGAATATATACCTGAGATCGACCTGCTGGTGGTGGTGCTGGTGGCTGCACGTAGTTCTGATTCTGATCAACCGCATCCTCATAATCGCCCACATAATCATCATCCTCCTCGGCACCAGCAGTCGCTGTAGCAGGAGCCAAAGAAGCATCAATAGTAGGTGCAACGCAGGAATTTTGACCGTCTCAATCGAACGCTTGTGCTCGGCCCCACTTGATTTGGAAGGCGACGCGGATATGTTGTTGTTGTTGTTGTAGAGGTGCGACATGTGCAGCCGGTGGTGGTTGGGGAAGATGCTTGAGCAATTCATTAAACTTGTTATCCGGCTTTGTCTCGAACGACTTCTCAATGCCATCTATCTTCTCCATGGCCTCTTCAAATATGGTTAGCACATCTTGCACCTGTCCACTCATCATTTGCTGAAATTTATCATGTAGCTGTTTTTTTCGTTATGTTCTCCCAATCAGTCTCATCGGCTTGTGATCCTACCATGGTTAGCAGCAATAGAAACACAAAAGAATATGATACTACAGACTACTAGGAAGTGGTGGTGATGGTGGTGTGCCACAAATCCTTCAAGTGAATCTCAAATTCTTACCAGCCTACCCAAGAACAGTGGTGATCGGCAACCGTAGTAGTCAAAACTCTCAATGCTTGGATAGAAGCGACACAGGAGAGTGAAATGCATGACATAGATGTATGTGGAGCTGGGAAGGCTTATAATATGGTAGCAAAAAGGGTCAGCAATAATCAATCCAGAGATGTAAAGTTGAATAAATGCTCAACGACGGTACTGTGCTGGTCCTAGGCTAGACTGTGCTAGAGACGCGAGCATAGAACACTAACAAAATCACGGCGCTGCACGGAAACATGGGAAGAGCACAATCTGAATTATTATTTTGCTTTTTTTGTGCTCTTTTTTTGCACTCCTCTTTTTTTTGCCAAAAAATCACTGTAATAGCGAGTCTCTCAAAACTCTTCCCAAGTCAAGATAACAGGACGTAACCACGAAATTTTTGCGACCAATTTTTTCCAAGCGCCAAGATCCAAAACTGGAAATGGCTCAAAAAACTTTCTATAACGGCTAATGTCTCAATATGCTTGGAAACACCTAAAAATAGGATAGCCAGAATTTTTTTGGTCGAGTGCGTTTTTGGAAAATTTTGGGCCTAAACGGAGGGTGGTTTCCAGACTCTTTTTTTTCGAAACCTACTCAGGCAAGGAAACACGTATCGGAAAATAGATGGATCTCAAAACAAACCTAATATGAAAAGAACTTCGGATTGGTGGTGGATATATGGTGGTATATGGCAATGGTGGTAGGATATAGCAGCGGTGGTGGTATATGGCAGCGGTGGTAGGATATGGCAGGTGGTATATGGCGGCAGGTGGTAGGATGGTGCGGCGGCGGCGTGACAAACTGTGATAGAACTCGAAACTCTAAAGTACTAGATGCTAAGACCGGCAACTTGACACGATGATGCAACCGCAAATTCAACAAAGCAAAATACTGAAAAGACTATGCAAAGGCTCAGACTGGTTCAGATATGATGAACTAACCCTAATTTTTTTGTGGCTTTTTCGTGGACTATAGGTATGAAGAACAGACTCGATCTAAACTATGAAAAAGTTTAATATCTCACCGAGCAACCTGGAAATCTGATACCACTTGATAGAGGCAAAGGTGTCCCGATGTTTTGATGAGATGGTGGCTATCGTTTCTGTGGTAATCAACCTTGACGATCTGACTACTTAACATGCGAGACGTCAGGCCTTAGCAATCGCTAAACCATCTTCTCGAGGGGTTATCGACCACGCCGGAGAACGATCAACCTGACCACGAGGGTCTCTTTCATGCGAGCAAACGAAGAACAAGCAAGAAACTAAGATTGCAATGTGGATATTACAAATATAAGAGGAAAGCTTTATTAATAAAGGTGGGGTTCTATGACGTCTTGGTCTGGTCGTTAAACACAAACGGAGTACGCAAAGTTGCAGCTATGGCAAACTTTTAATCTAAACAAAACACAAAGTCTAAACGGTGCCCTAAGGGCTGTATATATGGAGGAAGAGCGGGGGATTTCCTGGTCCTTGGTGGAGGGGTCCCACACTAACCCTATCTCTTGTTTCCCACACATACGGACTCTAAAAATAGCCTATACATATGTATTTCGAAAATACATGGGCGTGGCCCAATAATAAGGTGATGCAAACGAGAATAGCCTCTGGACGAAATTTATGAAGTGGCATCTTGTATATTTCTCATCCAAGGCTTCATGCACTCATTATGGTGGCTTCAAAGTCCTGAAATCATCACTTGTAACTTCGTTTTGTTCCTCATGCGGCCATCATCTCCATGCTTGTCCTTGCTCCAATGCTCATCCTTCTCCAAGCTAGGCCTTTCATTTGTAAGCAAAACAAACGATCCAATTTAGGCAGCATCTTATTCTCATGAACATTAGAATCATTACCAAGAAATGAAAGTACTCGAGCACTTAATTGGCATGGCATGAGCTCAAGTAATTGGTCCAAGATATGTAGTAGTAGGGGCTGTGGGTGTAACAATGGTATTGATGTCCTCATCAGCAGGCGCGCTCCCGATGCTTTGTATCCCCACCATCTGCAACGTGGCAGTCACCAAGACTCTCATCGACTATGGAGCCAGCCTCAACGTGCTCTCTGTGGAGACATTAGGCCTGCTGCACATGCCCTCCGGCCGGCTACGCCCCACCAAGCCTTTCTCCGGTGTCGGCGGTGGCTCCACTAGCCTCCTGGGGCAGATCCGCCTCCCTATCACCTTCGGAACCCATGACAACTACCGCACCGAGCTCATCGACTTCGACATCGCCAGGATTGACCTGCCATACAACGCCATCCTGGGGTACCCGGACTTGGCCAGGTTCAGGGCGGCGACTCACCCAGCATACAATCTCATTAAGATGCCTGGCAGCAATGGTGTCCTCACGGTAGCAGGGGACACCAAAGACACGCCTGCAGCCCTCAAGTCGCTTGGTCCAGTCAGTCACGCATCCGCGACCGCTTAATGTGAAGGGGGGCCTCGAGGCCTGTGAAGCGGCGCCGCCAAGAAGATGCAGCTGTTCTCCCAAGACCGAGTCGAGGCAAGCAAGTGTGGTCGGTGAGGAGGAACAACCAGCGCCACCTTCACCATAGGGGCTGGCCTACCTCGACTAAGAGAAAGCTGCGACTTCTTGCACGCCAACAAGGACGATTCGCTTGGGGAGCCCAAAGACCTGGCTGGGGCCCGCTGGGGATATAACTATTTGTGTAAGCCGCCCAGGAGGGGCCGGGTTATGCAAAGAAGACTCACCAGAAAGAAGCCCAAGACCAAGCATGAAGATGGCGGTTCAATAAAGGACCTAAGGCCCACAGGCGGCTTAAGGCCCGTCGTAGTAAACCGCCGTAATGGCATGACTTGTATCATAAGGTTGGTTTAACTAGTCATCGAGCCGGACACTGTTTATAAGCCGGTCGGGACTCTGTAAGCCGTAGGGCGTCGACCCGTGTACATAAGTGGGCGATCCGCCAGCGGCTTAGGAAAAGAAACAATTCATCGAGAGCCGGGCATAGCATATCTCGCTCCCTGGTCATCGAAACATCAATACCAACCCAACTAGACGTAGGCCTTACCTTCACCGTAAGTGGCCGAACTAGTATAAACATCTCATGTCCCTTGTCCCAATTAACCCCTTTAAGCTTCCTAGTTGCGATGGCTCCACAACTAAGTCCTTTCACGATGACATCCGACGTGAAAATTCCCGCGACAAGTTGGCGCCCACCGTGGGGCCAAAGACACGGTGGATTTGAGTTCAAGGGCAACTTCAAGGGCCAAGGGATACGTAGTGGGCTGGATGACCAAGAGTCGTCATCGGCAAGATCTACATCGATGACGAAGGCGGGGCCCCGACCGCTCAATTGAGTACGGGTCTGCGGGTCCCTTTATGGAATCCACGTCTTCATCGCCGGATTGGTGAGCCGGGCTTGGCGGACAGCTGCACCGACTCGCCGAGACGGCTCAGCGTCTGCGAGGAAGACCGATTCAACCCGCCATGAAGCGTGCTTTCATGGGCTGCATCTCAGGAGAGAGGAACTACGAAGGATCGAAGATGGTGGTGAGACGTTCGGCCCTTCTCGGACGGTGATTCGCCCACCGGTTCAACAGATTCGTTGTACCAAGTGCAAGACGGTGTTTTCGAGGGCTGTTCCGATGGCACCAGATTCCGGACCCTGTGAGCCGCCAATGGGCAGGAGTCTTCATGGTCGGGACTCAGCCCGCTCAAACTCTACAGCCTGCTTGCTTTGCAATAACGTCCCGACAGGAGGAGCAGGCGAGGCGACCGCGTTGCCGCCTGCTCGTGTGTTGATAGATCTCGTGGACAAGCTTACGACCACAGTTAACCCCAAAGGTTATTCCTGCGAATAAAGATGAGCATGACGCGGAGGTGGGCAGGGTGCGTGAGGAAATAGCTCAGGCCAAGGAGGCCTTGGCAGCTGAGGACACTAGGTTAGCCGCAGCAAAGCGGCTCTAGAAGCCCAGGCGCAGGGCTAGGGCCGAAGCTTGGTGAGCGGACCACTGAAGCCGACAGCTGCACCGACCTCGCCGAGTCGGCTCAGCGAGCGAGGAAGACCCGACCAACCCGTCATGAAGCTGTGCTTTCATGGGATGCATTCCACGGAGAGGAACTCAAGGATTTGAATATGGTGGTGAGACTAGTGCGTCCTCTCGGACGGTGATTCATCCGCCGGTTCAACAGATTCGCTGGACCAAGTGCAAGACGGCGGCTCGGGGCTGTTCCGATGGCGCCAAGATTCGGACCCCCGTGATCCGCCAAGATGGGTAGGAGTCTTCATGGCTGGGACTCAGCCCGCTCAAACTCTCACACTCTGCAAAGCAATAACGTCCGAGACAGAGCGGCAGGCGGCCGTACTGTCGGCGCCCCGCTTTCAGTCTTGATAGATCTCATGTACAAGCTTACGACATTTGTTAACCGCAACGGTTATCCTCATGCGAATAAATATGAGCATGGCGCTGAGGTGGCACGCGGTGCGTGAGGAAATAGCTCGAGCCAAGTAGGCCTTGGCAGTTGAGACATTAGGTTAGCTGCAGAGCGGGCGGCTCTATGGCAAGGCTGATAAATAGCTTACCAGCTCAATGATGAGCTTAAACGCCCCAATGAAGTGATGAGGAGGAGACATCGAAAACCCAATTCCCATGAGTTTTGACCCGGCCCTCCTGTCGGCCCTCCTATTCCGGCTGTTAAAAGTGGGACTAACCCCAATATCTCGCAGCAGCTCAAGTTTATATGCATTATCATTTATTTTCT
Source organism: Aegilops speltoides (assembly GCA_021437245.1). Classification (NCBI taxonomy): domain Eukaryota; kingdom Viridiplantae; phylum Streptophyta; class Magnoliopsida; order Poales; family Poaceae; genus Aegilops; species Aegilops speltoides. The sequence continues at coordinate 1,104 of JAHHZJ010007353.1, read as the reverse complement.
AACACCTTAAAAGGACCATTAGCACGTGGCATTAGTTTTGACTTTACGCAAATCAGAAATCTATCTCACACAAATGTAACCAAACAAGATCTCCGTGCAAACACAACATGTTTTCTACCCTTATCTCCAAAGAAGTTTACATTTAGCCTTCATACGCTCAATGTTTTCCTTAGTTAACTCATGCATTTTTAAAATCAATTCAGCATGTTGTTTAGCATCAAAATTAACCTTCTCCAAGATGGAAGAGGCAACAAATCAATAGGTGCACGAGGTAGGAAACCATACACAATTTCAAATGGGCACATCTTAGTAGTAGAATGCAAGGAACGATAATAAGAAAATTCAATATGAGGCAAGCATTCTTCCCACATTTTCTTATTATTCTTCAAAACCGCCCCTAAGCATAGTAGACAATGTTCTATTGACTACTTCAGCTTTGTCCATCGCTTTGGGGTGACAAGTAGTACTAAAACGCAGCTTTAGTCCCCAACTTAGCCCATAAACATCTCCAAAGGTGGCTAAGAAATTTAGTATCACAATCTGAAATAGTAGTATTTGGCACACCATGCAAGTTTAATAATTTCAGAAAGAACAAATTAGCAACATTAACAAAAGATCATCGCTTATGACATGGTATAAAGTGTGCCATTTTCAAGAATCTATCCACGACAACAAATGTGCTATCCCTCCCTTCATTGTTCGATGTAAACCTAAAACAAAGTCCATAGATATATCCTCCCAAGGAACACTAGGTATAGGCAAAGGCATATATAAAACCATGAGGATTGAATCGTGACTTAGCTTTTTGACATGTAGTGCAAATGGAAAGCAACAAAGCGCCAACATCCCGGCCTCATCTTTGGCCAAAAAAATGTGTAGCAAGTACGCCCTCCGCCTTCTTCACGCCAAAGTGTCCCATTAATCCTCCTCCATGCGCCTCATGCAACAACAAAAGACTCAATGTAAGTAGCTGAATGCATAGCTTGTTAGCACGGAACACAAATCCATCATTAACTATTTAACTTGTTTCATGTTCTTCCTTCTATACAATTCTCTGCAATACATCTTTTAAAATCAGCATCATGCACATAATGACCTTTGATG
>JAHHZJ010007348.1:0-20286 GCA_021437245.1 Aegilops speltoides | reverse complement strand
ATATATATCGACCGATGCCAGAATGCCCTTTGTTCTTGGCTTTCACGCGCATGAGTTACAAAGATGCCATCCGCGAAAACAAGGAAAACCAGAATATAGCCATTGGATTTTCTTCAATTTAGGCCAAATGAGATCGCCTTGATCATAGAGCATCCGCAGAAAGTACGCTTGTCCCTACCGGGGGGGCTAATGTCTATAAGCAATATAATCTCTCGAATTTCCTTCAAAAGGAAGTGCCAATGGGTTCGTAAACATGTCCGAAAAAACAGCGATGAATGATGTTCTTTGACTTCAGTGCCAAAAGTCCCGCTTAAGGCTGAATTTGAGGGTACTCGCTCGCCGACGCAAGGTGGAGTATTTTTTGGATTCGCGTTTCGCCATGATCAGTTTGAGTACTTATGTGTCCGACACGGACCAATGACAAAATTATGAGACGCTTTAGTGAACATCCGTCCATTCTATGGCGTCCTTGAAAGTACTTCATTTTCTCGCATGCTTTTTGCCTGATTGCTCTAAAATTTCTTGTCCTCTATAGAGGAGATATCGCTTCACATACATATCGACCGTGCCAGAATGCCTTTGTTCTGGCTTTCACGCGCATGAGTTACAAAGATGCCATCCGCGAAAACAAGGAGAACTGCATATAGTCGCTGGATTTTCTTCAATTTACGCCAAATGAGATCGCCCGATCATAGAGCATCCGCAGAAGGTACGCTTGTCCTACCAGGGGGCTAATGTCTATAAGCAACATAATCTCTCGAATTTCCTTCAAAAGGAAGTGCCAATGGGTTCGTAAACTTGTCCGAAAAAACAGCGATTTAATGATGTTCTTTGACTTTCGTACAAAAGTCCTGCTTAAGGCTGAATTTGAGGGTATCGTGTCACGACGCAAGGTGGAGTATTTTTTGATTCGCTGGCTCGCCGTGATCAGTTTGAGTACTTATATGTCCGATAATGGACCAATGACAAAATTATGAGACGCTTTAGTGAACATCTGTCCATTCTATGGCAATCCTGAAAGTACTTCATTTTCGCATGCTTTTTGCCGACGCTCTAAAATTTCTTGTCCTCTATAGAGGAGATATCGCTTCCACATATATATCGACCGATGCCGAATGCCCTTTGTTCTTGGCTTTCACGCGCATGAGTTACAAAGATGCCATCCGCGAAAACAAGGAGAACCGTGCATATAGCCACTGGATTTTCTTCAATTTACGCCAAATGAGATTGCCTGATCATAGAGCATCCGCAGAAGGTACGCTTGTCCCTACCAGGGGGCTAATGTCTATAAGTAACATAATCTCTCGAATTTCCTTCAAAAGGAAGTGCCAATGGGTTCGTAAACTTGTCCAGAAAAACAATGATTTAATGATGTTCTTTGACTTTCAGGGCCAAAAAGTCCTGCTTAAGGCTGAATTTGAGGGTACTCCGGGCCTGCTGACGCAAGCAGGGAGTATTTTCTAGATTCGCGTGCTCGCCGTGAGCAGTTTGAGTACTTATGGGTCCGACACGGACTCCGAATGACAAAATTATGAGACGTTTTAGTGAACATCTGTCCATTCTATGGTAGTCCTTGAAAGTACTTCATTTTCTCGTGCGCTTTTTTCCTGATTGCCCCAAAATTTCTTGTCCTCTATAGAGAAGATATCGTTTCCACATATATATTGACCGATGCCAGAATGCCCTTTGTTCTTGGCTTTCACGCCGCATGAGTTAAAGCATGCCATCCGCCAAAAACAAGGAGAACTGCATATAGTCACTGGATTTTCTTCAATTTACGGCCAAATGAGATTACCCGGATCATAGAGCATCCGCAGAAGGTACGCTTGTCCTACCAGGGGGCTAATGTCTATAAGCAACATAATCTCGAATTTCCTTCAAAAGGAAGTGCCAATGGGTTCGTAAACTTGTCCGAAAAACAACAACTAATGATGTTCTTTGACTTTCGTGGCCAAAAAGTACCGCTTAAGGCTGAATTTGAGGGTACTCCTGTCACGACGCAAGCGTGAGTATTTTCTAGATTCGCCATTTCGCCGAGAGCAGTTTGAGTACTTATGGGTCCGACACGGACCAATGACAAAATTATGAGACGCTTAGTGAACATCTCGTCCATTCTATGGCAGCCTTGAAAGTACATCATTTTCTCGCGCGCTTTTTGCCTGACGCCTAAAATTTCTGTCCTCTATAGAGGAGATATCGCTTGCACATATATATTGACCGATGCCAGAATGCCCTTTTGTTCTTGGCTTTCACACGCATGAGTTACAAAGATGCCATCCGCTGAAAACAAGGAAAACCAGCATATAGCCGCTGGATTTTCTTCAATTTAGGCCAAATGAGATCGCCTTGATCATAGAGCATCCGCAGAAGGTACGCTTTGTCCCTACCAGGGGGCTAATGTCTATAAGCAATATAATCTCTCGAATTTGCTTCAAAAGGAAGTGCCAATGGGTTCGTAAACTTGTCCAAAAACAGCGATTTAATGATGTTCTTTGACTTTCGTACAAAAAGGTCTTTAAGGCTGAATTTGAGGGTATCTGCTCGCTAACGCAAGGTGTAGTATTTTCTGGATTCGCATGCTCGCCGCGATCAGTTTGAGTACTTATGTGTCCGACACGTACTCCGAATGAAAAAATTATGAGACGTTTTAGTGAACATCTGTCCATTCTATGGTAGTCCTTGAAAGTACTTCATTTTCTCGCGCTTTACCCGACCGCCCAAAATTTCTTGTCCTCTATAGAGAAGATATCGCTTCCACATATATATCGACCGATGCCAGAATGCCCTTTTGTTCTTGGCTTTCACGCCGCATGAGTTAAAGCATGCCATCCGCTAAAAACAAGGAGAACTGCATATAGTCATGGATTTTCTTCAATTTACGCCAAATGAGATTGCCCTGAATCATAGAGCATCCGCAGAAGGTACGCTTTGTCCCTACCAGGGGGCTAATGTCTATAAGCAACATAATCTCTCGAATTTCCTTCAAAAGGAAGTGCCAATGGGTTCGTAAACTTGTCTCAAAAACAGCGATTTAATGATGTTCTTTGACTTTCATGGCCAAAAAGTCCTGCTTAAGGCTGAATTTGAGGGTATTCATGTCACGACGCAAGTAGGGAGTATTTTTCGATTCGCGCTCGCCATGATCAGTTTGAGTACTTATGGGTCCGACACTTGACCAATGACAAAATTATGAGACGCTTTAGTGAACATCTGTCATTCTATGGCGTCCTTGAAAGTACTTCATTTTCTCGCGCTTTTTTGGCCTCGATTTCTCCAAAATTTCTTGTCCTCTATAGAGAAGATATCGCTTCACATATATATCGACCGATGCCATGAATGCCCTTTTGTTCTTGGCTTTCACGCATGAGTTACAAAGATGCCATCCGCGAAAACAAGGAGAACCGGCATATAGTCATTGGATTTTCTTCAATTTACGGCCAAATGAGATTACCTTGATCATAGAGCATCTCGCAGAAGGTACGCTTGTCCCTACCAGGGGGCCAATGTCTATAAGAAACATAATCTCTCGAATTTCCTTCAAAAGGAAGTGCCAATGGGTTCAAACTTGTCTCAAAAACAGCGATTAATGATGTTCTTTGACTTTCGTGGCCAAAAAGTCCTGCTTAAGGCTGAATTTGAGGGTACTCCGCCTCACTACGCAAGGTGGAGTATTTTCTAGATTCAAGGTGCTCGCCGTGAGCAGTTTGAGTACTTATGGGTCCGACACGGACTCAATGACAAAATTATGAGACGCTTTAGTGAACATCCGTCCATTCTATGGTAGTCCTTGAAAGTACTTCATTTTCTCGCGCTTTCCGATCGCCTAAAATTTCTTGTCCTTATAGAGGAGATATCGCTTCACATATATATTGACCGATGCCAGAATGCCCTTTTGTTCTTGGCTTTCACGCGCATGAGTTACAAAGATGCCATCCGCTAAAAACAAGGAGAACCGTATATAGTCGCTGGATTTTCTTCAATTTACGGCCAAATGAGATCGCCTCAATCATAGAGCATCTCGCAGAAGGTACGCTTGTCCTACCAGGGGGCTAATGTCTATAAGCAACATAATCTCTCGAATTTCCTTCAAAAGGAAGTGCCAATGGGTTCGTAAACTTGTTTGAAAAACAGCGATTAATGATGTTCTTTGACTTTCAGGCCAAAAGTCCGCTTAAGGCTGAATTTGAGGGTATCTGCCCTCACCGACGCAAGGGGGAGTATTTTCTCGATTCTGCGTACCGCGATCAGTTTGAGTACTTATGGGTCCGACACGGACCAATGACAAAATTATGAGACGCTTTAGTGAACATCTCACCATTCTATGGCGTCCTTGAAAGTACTTCATTTTCTCATGCGCTTTACCGATCGCCTAAAATTTTTGTCCTCTATAGAGGAGATATTGTTTCCACATATATATCGACCGATGCCAGAATGCCCTTTTGTTCTTGGCTTTCACGCCGATGAGTTACAAAGATGCCATCCGCGAAAACAAGGAGAACAAGCATATAGTCATGGATTTTCTTCAATTTACGCCAAATGAGATCGCCTTGATCATAGAGCATCCGCAGAAGGTACGCTTGTCCCTACCAGGGGGCTAATGTCTATAAGCAACATAATCTCCTCGAATTTCCTTCAAAAGGAAGTGCCAATGGGTTCGTAAACTTGTCCGAAAAACAGCGATTTAATGATGTTCTTTGACTTTCGTGGCCAAAAGTCCTGCTTAAGGCTGAATTTGAGGGTACTCTCGCTCACCGACGCAAGGTGGGAGTATTTTTCGATTCGGGCTCGCCATGAGCAGTTTGAGTACTTATATGTCCGACACGACCAATGACAAAATTATGAGACGCTTTAGTGAACATCTGTCCATTCTATGGCGCCCTTGAAAGTACTTCATTTTCGCGCATGCTTTTACCGATTGCCTAAAATTTCTTGTCCTCTATAGAGAGATATCGCTTCCACATATATATCGATCGATGCCAGAATGCCTTTTGTTCTTGGCTTTCACGCCGATGAGTTACAAAGATGCCATCCGCGAAAACAAGGAGAACCAGTATATAGTCATGGATTTTTTTCAATTTACGGCCAAATGAGATCGCCTTTGATCATAGAGCATCCGCAGAAGGTACGCTTGTCCCTACCAGGGGGCTAATGTCTATAAGTAACATAATCTCTCGAATTTCCTTCAAAAGGAAGTGCCAATGGGTTTAGAAACTTGTCTCAAAAACAGCGATTTAATGATGTTCTTTGACTTTCAGGCCAAAAAGTCCCGCTTAAGGCTGAATTTGAGGGTACTCGGGCCCCACACAAGTAGGGAGTATTTTTGGATTCAAGTGTCACGCCATGATCAGTTTGAGTACTTATGGGTCCGACACGGACCAATGACAAAATTATGAGACGCTTAGTGAACATCCGTCCATTCTATGGCGCCCTTGAAAGTACTTCATTTTCTCGCATGCTTTTTTTCCGATCGCCCTAAAATTTCTTGTCCTCTATAGAGAAGATATCGCTTCACATATATATTGACCGATGCTGAATGCCCTTTTGTTCTTGGCTTTCACCCCATGAGTTACAAAGATGCCATCCGCGCAAAACAAGGAGAACTGGTATATAGTCACTGGATTTTCTTCAATTTACGCCAAATGAGATTACCCGATCATAGAGCATCCGCAGAAGGTACGCTTGTCCCTACCGGGGCTAATGTCTATAAGCAACATAATCTCTCGAATTTCCTTCAAAAGGAAGTGCCAAGGGTTCAAACTTGTCCTAAAAAAAGTGATTTAATGATGTTCTTTGACTTTCGTGGCCAAAAAGTCCCGCTTAAGGCTGAATTTGAGGGTATTCCTGTCGTCGGACGCAAGGGAGTATTTTCTAGATTCGCATGCACGCCGTGAGCAGTTTGAGTACTTATGGGTCCGACATTTGACCAATGACAAAATTATGAGACGCTTTAGTGAACATCCGTCCATTCTATGGTAGTCCTTGAAAGTACTTCATTTTCTCGCATGCTTTTTTCGATTGCCCTAAAATTTCTTGTCCTCTATAGAGAAGATATCGCTTCCACATATATATTGACCGATGCCATGAATGCCCTTTTGTTCTTGGCTTTCACGCTGCATGAGTTACAAAGATGCTATCCGCTAAAACAAGGAGAACCTGCATATAGCCGCTGGATTTTCTTCAATTTACGCCAAATGAGATTACCTGATCATAGAGCATCCGCAAAAGGTACGCTTTGTCCCTACCAGGGGCCAATGTCTATAACAAACATAATCTCTCGAATTTCCTTCAAAAGGAAGTGCCAATGGGTTCGTAAACTTGTTTGAAAACAAAATGATTTAATGATGTTCTTTGACTTTCGTACAAAAAGTCCCGCTTAGCTGAATTTGAGGGTACTCTGGCCCAACATGCAAGGTGAGTATTTTCTAGATTCGCTGCTCGCCGTGAGCAGTTTGAGTACTTATGGGTCCGACACGGACCAATGACAAAATTATGAGACGCTTTAGTGAACATCTGTCCATTCTATGGCGTCCTTGAAAGTACTTCATTTTCGCGCTTTTTCACCGATTGCCCTAAAATTTTTGTCCTCTATAGAGGAGATATCGCTTCACATATATATCGACCGATGCCAGAATGCCCTTTTGTTCTTGGCTTTCACGCCGCATGAGTTACAAATGCCATCCGCAAAACAAGGAGAACCAGCATATAGTCACTGGATTTTTTCAATTTACGCCAAATGAGATCGCCCTGATCATAGAGCATCTACGAAGGTACGCTTGTCCCTACCAGGTTGCTAATGTCTATAAGCAACATAATCTCTCAATTTCCTTCAAAAGGAAGTGCCAATGGGTTCGTAAACCCGTCTCAAAAACAGCGATTTAATGATGTTCTTTTGACTTTCGTACAAAAGTCCCGCTTAAGGCTGAATTTGAGGGTATTCGGCCTCCGACGCAAGGGGAGTATTTTCTGGATTCGCGTGCTCGCCATGAGTAGTTTGAGTACTTATGGGTCCCACACGACCAATGACAAAATTATGAGACGCTTTAGTGAACATCTATCCATTCTATGGCGCCCTTGAAAGTACTTCATTTTCTCGCGGCGCTTTGATCGCCCAAAATTTTTGTCCTCTATAGAGGAGATATCGCTTCCACATATATATTGACCGATGCTAGAATGCCTTTTGTTCTTGGCTTTCACGCCAAGATGAGTTACAAAGATGCCATCCGCGAAAACAAGGAGAACTGCATATAGTCATCGGATTTTCTTCAATTTAGGGCCAAATGAGATTGCCTTGATCATAGAGCATCTGCAGAAGGTACGCTTTGTCCTACCAGGGGGCTAATGTCTATAAGCAACCTAATCTCTCAATTTCCTTCAAAAGGAAGTGGCAATGGGTTCACAAACTTGTCTCAAAAAAAGATTTAATGATGTTCTTTGACTTTCGTGTACAAAAAGTCCTGCTTAAGGCTGAATTTGAGGGTATTCGCTCACGACGCAAGTAAGGAGTATTTTCTAGATTCGCGTGTTCGCCATGAAAGCAGTTTGAGTACTTATGGGTCCAACACGGACTAATGACAAAATTATGAGATGTTTTAGTGAACATCTGTTCATTCTATGGCGCCCCTTGAAAGTACTTCATTTTCTCGCGGCTTTTACCCGATTGCCTAAAATTTGTTGTCCTCTATAGAGGAGATATCGCTTCACATATATATCGACCGATGCCAGAATGCCCTTTGTTCTTGGCTTTCATGCGCATGAGTTACAAAGATGCCATCCGCTTAAAACAAGGAGAACTGCATATAGCCGCTGGATTTTCTTCAATTTAGGGCCAAATGAGATTGCCTTGATCATAGAGCATCCGCAGAAGGTACGCTTGTCCCTACCAGGGGGGCTAATGTCTATAAGCAACATAATCTCTTGAATTTCCTTCAAAAGGAAGTGCCAATGGGTTCGTAAACTTGTCTAAAAACAACAGATTTAATGATGTTCTTTGACTTTCAAAAGTGCCAAAAAGTCCCGCTTAAGGCTGAATTTGAGGGTACTCGATAGAGGCGGAGGTGTCCCGCCTTTCGATGAGATGGTGGATTTCGCTTTTGGTGGAAGTCGACTTTGACGATCCGACCACGAACGGTAGGCGAGGACGCCGCGCCTAGCAATCGCTAAACCAACTCCGAGAGGTTATTGACCACGCCGAGCACGATCAACTCGACCACGAGGGTCTGCTTCTCGCGAGCAAACGAAGAACAAGCAAGAAACCGAGATTGCAACTGGATATTGCTAATATAAGATGAAAGCTTTATTGATCAAGGTGGGGTTCTGACGCCTTTGTCCGGTCGCTGAACACAAACGGCACGCCAAGTTGCAGCTATGGCGAACTTTAATCTAAACAAAACCCAAAGTCTAAACGGTGCCCTAAGGGCTGTATATATGGAGGAAGAGGGGTGATTTTCATGGCCCTTGGTGGAGGGGTCCAAACTAACCCTATCTCTTGTTTCCCCACACATACGGACTCTAAAATAGCCTATACTTATGTATTTCGAAATTACATGGGCCTGCCCAATAATAAGGTGACGAAGACCTAGAATAGCCTCCGACGAAATTTATGAAGTGGCATCTTGTATATTTCTGGTCCAAGGCTTCATGCACTCATTATGGTGGCTTCAAAGTCCCGAATCATCACTTGTAACTCCGTTTGTCCCTTTGCGCTGCCATCATCTCCATGCTTGTTCTTGCTCCAATGTTCATCCTTCTCCAAGCTAGGCCCTTCATTTGTAAGCAAAACAAATCTATCCAATTTAGGCAAGATCATATTCTCATGAATATTAGAATCATTACCAAGAAACGAAAGTACCGTAATTTAGTTGGCGGATGCGAGCTCTAGTAATTGGTCCAAGATGTATAGCAAATAGGGCTGGGTGTAACAATGGTATTGATGTCCTCATCATCCTCCCCTTCTGGAATTGAAGTCGTCCTCGATAGAAGCTCATACTCCTCACACAAATAAGGCTTCAAATCTGCAATGTTAAAAGTGGGACTAACCCCAAAATCTGTAGGCAGCTCAAGTTTATATGCATTATCATTTACTTTCTCCAACACCTTAAAGGACCAAGCAGCACGTGGCATTAGCTTTGATTTATGCAAATCAGAAATCTATCCTTACAAATGTAACCAAACAAGATCTCCAGTGCAAACACAACATGTTTTCTAGCCTTATCTCCAAAGAAGTTTATATTTAGCATTCATACGCTCAATGTTTTCCTTAGTTAACTCATGAATTTTTAAAATCAATTCAGCACGTTCTTTAGCATCAAAATTAACCTTCTCCAAGATGGATGAGGCAACAAATCAATAGGTGCACGAGGTAGGAAACCATACACAACTTCAAAAGGGCACATCTTAGTAGTAGAATGCAATGAACGATTATAAGCAAATTCAATATGAGGCAAGCATTCCTCCCACATTTTCTTATTATTCTTAGAACAGCCCTAAGCATAGTAGACAATGTTCTATTGACTACTTCAGCTTGTCCATCATTTGGGGGTGACAAGTAGTACTAAAAAAGCAGCTTAGTCCCCAACTTAGCCCATAAACATCTCCAAAAGTGGCTAAGAAATTTAGTATCACGATCTGAAACAATAGTATTTGGCACACCATGCAAGCTTAATAATTTCAACGTAAAGAACAAATCAGAACATTAACAAAGATCATCGCTTTTATGACATGGTATAAAGTGTGCCATTTTCTAGAATCTATCCACGACAACAAATATAATATCCTCCCTTCTTTGTTCTAGGTAAACCTAAAACAAAGTCCATAGATATATCCTCCCAAGGAACACTAGGTACAGTGCAAAGGCATATATAAACCATGAGGATTGAGTCGTGACTTAGCTTTTTGACATGTAGTGCAACGAGCAATAAAACGCCAACATCCCGCCTCATCTTTGGCCAAAAGAAATGTGTAGCAAGTACGCCCTCCGCCTTCTTCACGCCAAAGTGTCCCATTAGTCCTCCTCCATGCGCCTCCCAAAACAACAAAAGACGAACGGAGCTAGCTGAATGCATAGCTTGTTAGCACGAAACACAAATCCATCATTAACGCATAAACTTGTTCCATGTTCTTCCTTCATTACAATTCTGCAATACATCTTTAAAATCAGCATCATGCACATATTGATCTTTGATGGTCTCCAAACCAAATATTTTGAAGTCAAGTTGTGAAAGCATAGTATAGCGACGCAGACAATGCATCAGCAATAACATTTTCTTTTACCCTTCTTGTGTTTAATGACATAAGGGAAAGTCTCAATGAATTCAACCCATTTAGCATGTCTACATTCAGTTTAGCTTGACTTTTAATATGTTTCAAAGATTCATGATCGTAATGTATAACAAATTCTTTTGGGCCATAAATAATGTTGCCATGTTTCTAAAGTCCCAACAAGAGCATATAATTTTTTATCATAAGTAGAATAATTCAGACTAGGCCCACTCAATTTTTCGTAAAAGTATGCAACAGGTTTGTTATCTTGTAATAAGACACCTCCTAATCCAATTCCACTAGTATCACATTCAAGCTCAAAAGTCTTATTAAAATCGAAGTTGGAGTAAAGGAGCATGTGTCAAGTTATCTTTCAACACCGTGAAGGCTTCTTCCTCGTAAGGGTACCCCAAATGTAAGGCACATCCTTCTTTGTAAGCTCATTGAGAGGTGCAAAGAATGGTGCTGAAATCTCTCACAAAACGCCTATAGAATCCAAATGAGGCCAAGAAAACTCCTCACTTGTGTGACTGCTTTGGCTGCGCCAACTCTCAATAGCTTCAATCTTGGCTTTATCAACTTCAATTTCGCGTGAGTAACAACATAGCCAAGAAAAGACACACGGTCGGTGCAAAAGGTGCACTTCCCAAGGTTACCAAACAAACGCATCACGAGAGCAATAAAACCGCACGTAAATGTTCCAAATGTTCCTCCAAAGATCTGCTATAAATCAATATGTCATCAAAGTAAACTACCACAAATCGTCCAATGAAAGCACGTAAAACTTCGCTCATTAATCTCATGAAAGTACTAGGTGCATTAGTTAACCCAAAAGGCATGACTAACCACTCATATAATCCAAACTTAGTTTTAAATGTTGTTTTCCATTCATCCCCCAATTTCATACGAATTTGATGGTATCCACTACGCAAATCAACTTTGGAGAATATTGTAGAGCCACTAATTCATCAAGCACATCATCTAGCCTAGGAATAGGATGACGATAACAAATAGTAATATTATTAATGCCTCTACAATCAACACACATACGCCGATGTACCATCCTTTTTCGCACTAGAATAATAGGAACAAAGACAAGGACTAAGGGATTCACAGATATAACCTTTGTCGAGAAGCTCTTGTACTTGACGATAATCTCCTTCGCCTCCTCCGATTGATACGGTATGGCGCATGGTTTGGTAGTGAAGCACCGGAATTAAGTCAACTGATGCTCAATCCTCAATAGGCGGTATCCCGTGGCACGCCTTGTGGAAAGACGCCAAACTCCCCGCAAAATGTTAGTGACAGCAGGGGCAAAGAGGAAGGCACGCCCTCAATGAAAATAATGCCTCTTTGCACACAAAAGCACAGCAAAACAGATTTGCTAAAATCTAGCTCATCAATATCAGATTTAGTGGCAAGTAAACATGCACTTTTCAATTTAATTTCGTATAACACTAGATGGTTTACTATTAGGCTTCATATGTTGCTCAAATTCTTTTGCCACAATCTGATTTTCACTTTTATTTTTCTCCTGCTTTTGCTTTATTAGCTCTATTAATATCATCTTTCAAATGGACTCAGATCATAGGAAGCAAAGTAATATTTTTATCCTTATGAACAAGAGTATACCGATTGTTTCTACCATGGTGTACAGAATTTTATCAAATTGCCATGGTCGCACCAAGTAATAAGGAACATGCTTGCATAGGTACCACATCACAATCAACATAATCAGCATATGTAGAGATACTAAAATGCACACCTAACAGTGACGTGTACCTTAACCTTGCCGCCGTTGTTGAACCATTGATGTAGTAAGGATGTGGATGTGGTCTTGTGGTGAGAGATAGCTTCCCACCATCTCCATGCTAGCTGTTGTTGCAGCCCCTCCATCTATGATGACGCCTAATAGAACGCTCCTTCACAACTCCCTTTGTATGGAACAAATTATGCCTCTGATTTTTCTCAATTTGTGTAACCTGCACACTCAAAACACGCTGAGCAACTAAACATCCATACATGCCAAGATCTTCAAAGAGCCATGTATTGTGTCTCATGATCGTAATCATCTCCACCGTGTTCCTCATGTGTAATAAGAGCCAAAGTCTCCTCATCATAGTCACTAGCGGACTCATACCCACCATCCTCAAGAGTAATCATCACACGCCGAGATTTGCATTCTCTCGCAAAATGTCCTCTTCCTTACAACGACATTTACAAATAATATCACTTGTGCCTTGCTGATGCCATGGAAGAAGAAGAACTCAGGTGCCTAGTGGTGTGTGCTCTTGGCAGATAGTGGTGGTTGTGCTCGCTTTCTTGTATCACGGTTGGAGGTGGCACCAAGGAGGTGATGGTGCAAGGAAGTAGATGATGCACGCGGTGTCCATGATGAAGGTCCACTCCGCAAAAGTTAGTGCGCCGCTAATGCCCGCCGATCCTACACTTCACGCTCAGCTTTACAAGCAAGACGGAATAAACGAGTGATATTATTATAATCCTTATAATCTAGAATGGTCTGAATCTCTATTTAATCCACCCAAAACGTGTAAGCATAGCTTCATTCTCCTCAAAAATACCACATCTAATCAAGCCAGCTTTGTAATTCCCGATAATATTCTTTCACTGAATTTTTTCCTTGTCTTAAGCGCCGCAATTTTTGAAGTAATTCACGCTGATAATATGGGAACCCAACGAGTACGCATAATAGTTTTCAAAGCAGCCCAAGTAGCCGAACAGATATAATCTACAATGTTCGCATTCACCAAACACATGCAAAGCTAGTGAAAGCACAAACAGCAGCAGAACACGCCTCTCCTCAAGATATTGTAAACATGTAAATCGTTGTTCAGTTTCTAACTCCCAAGTAAGATATATATCGTGAACATATCTACCCTCAAATGGTGGAATATTCAATTCTCAGTTTAGGAGATGGTCATGATCTCGTGACTCTAGGGGAGACCTAACATTGCCATTATTTGCATGTGGACTACATGGTGGTTGTGGTGGCTGGTGGTTGCACGAAGTTCGATGTTGATCAACCTCATCCTCATAATCGCCCACATACTCATCATCCTCCTCGATACCAAAGAGCAGCAGAGCGTGAGCCAAAGAAGCACCAACAATGAGTAGTAGCTGCACTAGAATTTTGTCCCGGCTCAATAGGAACACGCCGAGCTCATTCCCACACGATTCGGAAAGGGGCGAGTTGTTGTCGCTGCAGAGGTGCGATAGGTGCAGCCAGCGTGGTTGTGGAAAACGCACAGCAATTCATCAAACTTGCTATCAAGCTTTGTTTCAAACGCCTTCTCAATGCCATCTATCTTCCATGGCCTCACAACTGTTTAGCACATCTTGCACCTGGTCCACTCATCATTTGCTGAAATTTATCATGTATCCGCTTTGTTCAGTTCTCCCAATCAGTCTCATTGGCTTGTGATCCTACCATGGTTAGTAGCAAATAGAAACACACAATAATATGATCCTACAGATTACTAAGAAGTGGTGGTTGTGTATCACAAACCCGCAAGCAAATCTCAAATTTACCAGCCTACTACCCAAAGAAGAAAGCGGTGATCTATAACCGTCAGAAGTCAAAACTCTCAAAGCTTGGATCGAGCGATTACAGTGGAGAGTCCAACGCACGACGAGATGTATGTGGAGCTGGGAAGGCTTATAATATGGTAGCAAAAGGGTCAGAATAATCAATTCGTAGATGCAAAGTTGAATAAACGTCAACCACAAGATCAGGTCGGGTCCTAGGCTAGACCGTGCTAGAGACGCGAGCCTAGAACACTAACAAAATCACGGCCCCGCACGTAAACAAGGGAGGAGCACACATCAAATTTTTTTTCTATTTTCACTTTTTTTTGCACTTTTTTCTTCTTTTTTTTTGTTCAAGCAACAATTTTTTCAAAAAGTCTACAAATGGTCTAAAACTGCCTAGCCAGAATTTTCCTCTTTTCTTTTTTTTCTTTTTTTTGAAACCGAACTATTTTTCTCCGCGATGGCTCGGAAGTTGGGGAGTCCTCCGCTATCACGACTCTGAGTATCGCGATCTCGAAATCGAAAACAATGCAACAACCATCGACTTGGACTAGGACTGGTGGCGGAGATGAACTGTGGAACCTTGACTGGTGGCGGAGATGAACTGTGGAACTTTGACCGTGGCGAGATGAACTGTGGAACTCGGATGTGGCGGATATATGTTGCAGAACTCGGATTGGCGTGATGGCGGCGGATATGTGGTGGCGATATGGATTCGGATCATGTGATGATGCGGTGATATATGGCAAAGAAATGACGTGACAACCTCGTGGAATGTAACTCAAACTCTAAAAGACTAGACGCTAAGACCAGCAACTTGATACAACGATGCAAATCGCAAATTCAACAAAGCAAATACAGTAAAAGATTATGTAAACGCCGATTGGTCTTGATGGGATGAACTAACCCTAATTTTTTTTTGGCTTTTTCGTGACTATAGGTATGAAGAATGCACTGATCTAAACTATGAAAACTATAAAATCTCACCGAGCAACCCGAAATCTCGATACCACTTGATAGAGGCGGAGGTGTCCTGCCTTTCGATGAGATGGTGGATTTCGCTTTGGTGGAAGTCGACTTTGACGATCCGACTACGAAGCGCAGAGGACGCCGCTACTAGCAATCGCTAAACCAACTCCGAGAGGTTATCGACCACGCCGAGCATCGCATCAACCCGACCACGAGGGTCTGTTTCCGCGAGCAAACAAGAAGAACAAGCAAGAAACTGAGATTGCAACGGATATTATGCATATAAGATGAAAGCTTTATTGATCAAGGTGGGGTTCTAGACGCTTCGTCCTGTTCGCTGAACACAAACGGCACGCGGGTTGCAGCTATGGCGAACTTTAATCTAAACAAAACCCAAAGTTCAAACGGTGCCCTAAGGGCTGTATATATGGAGGAAGAGGGTGATTGTGGCCCTTGGTGGAGGGGTCCAAAACTAACCCATCTCTTGTTTCCCCACATACGGACTCTAAAACAGCCTATACTTATGTATTTCGAAATTACATGGGCCTGGCTCAATAATAAGGTGGCGAGCAATTCCAGAATAGCCTCTCGGACGAAATTTATGAAGTGGCATCTTTGTATATTTCGTCCAAGGCTTCATGCACTCATTATGGTGGCTTCAAAGTCCTCAAATCATCACTTGTAACTCCGCTTGTCCCCTTATGCGCCGCCATCATCTCCATGCTTGTTCTTGCTCCAATGTTCATCCTTCCCAAGCTAGGCCCCTTCATTTGTAAGCAAAACACATCTATCCAATTTAGGCAGCATCATATTCTCATGAACATTAGAATCATTACCAAGAAACGAAAAGCACCGTAATTTAGTTGGCGGCGCCGAGCTCTAGTAATTGGTCCAAGATGTATAGCAAATAGGCTATGGGTGTAACAATGGTATTGATGTCTCATCATACTCCGTGTCACTGACGCAAGGTGGAGTATTTTCGGTTCGTGTTCGCCATGATCAGCTTTGAGTACTTATGGGTCCGACACGGACCCAATGACAAAATTATGAGACGCTTTAGTGAACATCCGTCCATTCTATGGCAGTCCTTGAAAGTACTTCATTTTCGCGCGCTACTCATTGCTTCAAAATTTCTTGTCCTCTATAGAGAAGATATCGCTTCCACATATATCGACCGATGCCGTGAATGCCCTTTTGTTCTTGGCTTTCACGCCGCATGAGTTACAAAGATGCCATCCGCTAAAAACAAGGAGAACCAGCATATAGTCGCTGGATTTTCTTCAATTTACGCCAAATGAGATTACCCGGATCATAGAGCATCCGCAGAAGGTACGCTTTGTCCTCGCCAGTGGGGCTAATGTCTATAACCAACATAATCTCGAATTTCCTTCAAAAGGAAGTGCCAATGGGTTCGTAAACTTGTCCGAAAAACAATGATTTAATGATGTTCTTTGACTCTTCGTACAAAAGTCCTCGCTTAAGGCTGAATTTGAGGGTATCTCGGTCACCGACGCACGCAAAGGTGAGTATTTTTAGATTCGCTGTTTCGCCATGAAAGCAGTTTGAGTACTTATGGGTCCGACACGGACTCCGAATGACAAAATTATGAGACATTTTAGTGAACATATGTCCATTCTATGGCAGTCCATGAAAGTACTTCATTTTCTCGTGCACTTTTTGCCTGATTGCCCAAAATTTCTTGTCCTCTATAGAGGAGATATCGCTTCCACATATATATCGACCGATGCCGTGAATGCCCTTTTGTTCTTGGCTTTCACGCCGCATGAGTTACAGATGCCATCCGCGAAAACAAGGAGAACCAGCATAGTCTGGATTTTCTTCAATTTAGGCCAAATGGGATCGCCTTTGATCATAGAGCATCCGCAGAAGGCACGCTTGTCCCTACCAGGGGGCTAATGTCTATAAGCAACATAATCTCTCGAATTTCCTTCAAACGGAAGTGCCAATGGGTTCGTAAACTTGTCTCAAAAACAGCGATTTAATGATGTTCTTTGACCTCGTACGAAAAGTCCCCGCCAAGGCTGAATTTGAGGGTATTTCGCTCGCTAACGCAAGCGTGGAGTATTTTCCGGATTCAAGGTTCGCTGGGCGATCAGCTTGAGTACTTATGGGTCCGACACGGACCCAATGACAAAATTATGAGACGCTTTAGTGAAAATCTATCCATTCTATGGCGCCCTTGAAAGTACTTCATTTTCTCGCATTTTGCCTCGATTGCCCCAAAATTTCTTGTCCTCTATACAGAGATATCGCTTCCACATATATATTGACCGATGCCAGAATGCCCTTTTGTTCTTGGCTTTCACGCCGCATGAGTTACAAGATGCCATCCGCTAAAACAAGGAGAACTGCATATAGTCAATGGATTTTCTTCAATTTACGCCAAATGAGATTGCCTTGATCATAGAGCATATGTAGAAAGGTACATTTGTCCCTACCAGGGGCTAATGTCTATAAGCAACATAATCTCTCGAATTTCCTTCAAAAGGAAGTGCCAATGGGTTCTAAACTTGTCCTAAAAACAGCGATTAATGATGTTCTTTGACTTTCAGGCCAAAAAGTCCTGCTTAAGGCTGAATTTGAGGGTACTCCGCCCATCGACACAAGTAGGGAGTATTTTTTGATTCAGATGCTCGCGCCGATCGCTTTGAGTACTTATGGGTCCGACACGGACCAATGACAAAATTATGAGACGCTTTAGTGAACATCCGTCCATTCTATGGCAGTCCTTGAAAGTACTTCATTTTCTCGCGCTTTTTTCCCGACGCTCTAAAGTTTCTTGTCCTCTATAGAGAAGATATCGCCCACATATATTTTCGACCGATGCCAGAATGCCCTTTTGTTCTTGGCTTTCACGCCGATGAGTTACAAAGATGCCATCCGGCCGAAAACAAGGAGAACCTGCATATAGTCAGCTGGATTTTCTTCAATTTACGCCAAATGAGATTACCCGATCATAGAGCATCCGCAGAAGGTACGCTTGTCCCTACCAGTAGCTTAATGTCTATAAGCAACATAATCTTCGAATTTCCTTCAAAAGGAAGTGCCAATGGGTTCAAACTTGTCCAAAACAAATGATTTAATGATTATGTTTGACTAGTACAAAAAGTCCCGCTTAAGGCTGAATTTGAGGGTATTCTGTCACTGACGCAAGGTGGAGTATTTTCTAGATTCGGCACCGCCAAGCAGCGTTTGAGTACTTATGGGTCCGACACGGACTACAAATGACAAAATTATGAGACGCTTTAGTGAACATCCGCTCTATTCTATGGCAGCCCTGAAAGTACTTCATTTTCTCGCGCTTTTTGCCTCGATCATTCTAAAATTTCTTGTCCTCATATAGAGGAGATATCGCTTCCACATATATATCGACCGATGCCGTGAATGCCTTTTGTTCTTGGCTTTCACGCCGCATGAGTTAAAAGATGCCATCCCATTTAAAACAAGGAGAACCAGTATAGAGTCAGCTGGATTTTTCTTCAATTTAGGGCCAAATGAGATCCTGATCATAGAGCATCTCGCAGAAGGTACGCTTTGTCCCTACCAGGGGGCTAATGTCTATAAGCAACATAATCTTCGAATTTCCTTCAAAAGGAAGTGCCAATGGGTTCGTAAACTTGTCCGAAAAATGTTACTTAATGATGTTCTTTGACTTTCGTGGCCAAAAAAGTCCTGCTTAAGGTTGAATTTGAGGGTATCTCCAAAGTCTCAGCGATCGCAAGGAGGAGTATTGATTCCACACTGCTCACCGCGATCAGCTTTGAGTACTTATGGGTCCGATAGGACTCAATGACAAAATTATGCGACGCTTTAGTGAACATCTGCTCCATTCTATGGCGTCCCTGAAAGTACTTCATTTTCGCACTTTTGCCCGATCGTTTAAAATTTTTTGTCCTCTATAGAGAGATATCGCTTCCACATATATATCGACCGATGCCAGAATGCCTTTTTGTTCTTGGCTTTCACGCCGCATGAGTTACAAAGATGCCATCCGCGTAAACAAGGAGAACCAGTATATAGCCGTTTCGATTTTCTTCAATTTAGGGCCAAATGGGATCGCCTTGATCATAGAGCATCCGCAGAAGGTACGCTTGTCCCTACCGGGGGGCTAATGTCTATAAGCAACATAATCTCTCTCAATTTCCTTCAAACGAAGTGCCAATGGGTTCAAACTTGTCCTAAAAACAGCGATTTAATGATGTTCTTGACTCGTATTTAAAAGTCCTGCTTAAGGCTGAATTTGAGGGTATCGCTCGCTTAACGCAAGGTGGAGTATTTTCTTCGATTCGCAGTCGAAGCAATCAGCTTGAGTACTTATGGGTCCTTAACGGACCGAATGACAAAATTATGAGACGCTTTAGTGAAAATCTATCCATTCTATGGCGCCCTGAAAGTACTTCATTTTCTCGCTTTTTCCCCGATTGCCCTAAAATTTCTGTCCTCTATACAGAGATATCGCTCACATATATATCGACCGATGCCAGAATGCCCTTTTGTTCTGGCTTTCACGCGCATGAGTTACAAAGATGCCATCCGGCAAAACAAGGAGAACTGTGCATATAGTCACTGGTTTTCTTCAATTTACGCCAAATGAGATTGCCTGGATCATAGAGCATATGTAGAAAGGTACATTTGTCCCTACCAGGGGGCTAATGTCTATAAGCAACATAATCTCTCAATTTCTTCAAAAGGAAGTGCCAATGGGTTCGTAAACTTGTCTGAAAAATAATGCGATTTAATGATGTTCTTTGACTTTCGTACAAAAGTCCCGCTTAAGGCTGAATTTGAGGGTACCCGCCCATCGACACAAGTAGGGAGTATTTTGGATTCGTGATGCTCGGCCATGATCAGTTTGAGTACTTATGGGTCCGACACGGACCAATGACAAAATTATGAGACGCTTAGTGAACATCTCGTTCATTCTATGGCGCAGTCTTGAAAGTACTTCATTTTCTTCGCTGCGCTTTTTTCCGATTGCCTTCCAAAGTTTTTTTGTCCTCTATAGAGAAGATATCGCTTCCACATATATTTTGACCGATGCCGTGAATGCCCTTTGTTCTTGGCTTTCACGCCGGATGAGTTAAGATGCCATCCGCACAAATAAGGAGAACCAGTATATAGTCACTGGATTTTCTTCAATTTACTACCAAATGAGATTACCCGGATCATAGAGCATCTGCAGAAGGTAATGCTTGTCCCTACCGTGGGGCTAATGTCTATAAGCAACATAATCTCTCGAATTTCCTTCAAAAGGAAGTGCCAATGGGTCTGTAAACTTGTCTCAAAACAAGCGACTAATGATTATGTTTGACTTTCGTGTACAAAAGTCCGCTTTAAGGCTGAATTTGAGGGTATCTCGTCATTGACGCACAAGTGTGGAGTATTTTCTAGATTCGGCACCACCATGAATCGCTTGAGTACTTATGGGTCCCATATTTGACTACAATGACAAAATTATGAGACGCTTTAGTGAACATCCGTCCATTCTAT
>JAHHZJ010007346.1:0-21638 GCA_021437245.1 Aegilops speltoides | reverse complement strand
GTTGCGAGAGGAGCGACTCTTATAAGGCATAGGAGAGGGACGACAGGCTGCGATAGGAGGTGAAGCAACGGAGGGAGGCGGCGGAACATGCAAGACCCGAAGGTCCTTAGTATTAATTATCCACTCGCAAAAACTTTTTCGCTTCCCAGTGACCTTTCGATCACTAGTAGAAAGGGGCAATGGTCCAGCCGGTCCAGCCCATTAGTCCGGTTCAATCTGTAACCGGGACCAATGGGGCATCGGACCCGGTCAGGAGCCGGGCCGGCCGGCCACGGGCCATTGGTCCCGTTCGTCTGACCTTTTGGTCCCGTTGGTAGGATGAACCGACCAATGATCCCGCCTCCGGCCAAACCATTCGCGGCTTGGCACGAACCGACCAAAGGAATCCATTAGTCCCGTTCAGACGACCAACCGGACCAATGGTGGTGCCTTATATACCCCCAAGCAAGAGCAGAGCACACCGCTCGCTTTTTCTCGCCGAGGGGAGAGGGCTTGGTGGTGCTCTAGCTCACCTCATATGCACACAAGGTGTTCATGGAATGCCCGAGCCACACTACTTAAGGTTTCTCCTCTCAAGCTCGACCGCCAAGCTCCATTTTCTCCATATTTGTCTAGGTTTAGCGGTCCGTCACGCCCCATCCCCGCTCTTCAACGCCGCCGATCACCGCACCGATCTCATCGGCGGCACCACCGTGGTGAGCCTCTTGTTCTTATCTTCTTTCCGAAGGAAAATATTCTTATTTGTATGTTTAGATAGATATATACTTGTATAATTTTCTTACTTTTATTATTGCATCTTATATAGTGCGATGGTTTTGGTATCCGCCCGTCGGCCCTCGGCCCTGCCTATGATTCGGATGTGGTATATATTATCTTTTCATAACTATTGGTTCATTTATTGTTTATGACAATTATGCCGACCAACGTGACATAGATTTTATTCATCTAGGAGGTTGTTGAACCGAAATTCCAACCGACCCTATTGTCGAGAGGTTAAATTTAGTTGAAGAAGAAAACAATTTGTTGAAGGAAAAATTAGAAAAATTGAGGAGGAGAAGATGATATTGGAGTTGCATGTTGGATGTCGCCGATGATCACAAGATCAAGATGGATGCAATGCGCTTGAAGATTAGAAAGATTAGAAAATATGCCATTCATACCGAGGCTTGGTATCATTATGTCGTTGGATCAGTTGTTACATTGGTTGTATTATGATCGATTTGTTTTCGCATTGAAATGTTTTACATAGTTTCAGAGTATGGTTTAATTAATTTAGATGCTCGCAGAGCTTTATGTTGTTAGATGAGAACTATGTATGTACTTTGGTTTTAATGTGATGATGAACTTCTATTAATTTGGTCACTTAATTAATTATCTATTCATGATCTCTAATGATTTTTGACACACTTAATTATATATAATGCACACAGATGAACCGCAATGGATGTACGGTTCAAGACACACCTCCGAGTACATTAAGGGCGTGCATAATTTCTCGGTGGCTGAGGCAAACAAGCAGAATGGTTTTATGTGTTGTCCATGCCCTATATGTGGGAATACTAAGTCTTACTCGACCGAAAATCCTGCACACCCACCGCTATAAGGGTTTCATGCCACACTATAATGTTTGGACGAGGCACGAGAAATAGGGGTTATGATGGAAGACGGCGAAGAAGAAGAGTACGATGACAACTATGTGCCCCTGAATACGGTGATGCTCCGTAAGATCAAGAGGAACCGACGATGTGCACGATGATGCCGCAACGGAGAAGCTGCTGAAGATCAAGAGGAACCAGATGATGTGCCCGATGATGATGATCTCCGCCGGTCATTGTCGATGCAAGGACGCAATGCGAAAGTCAAAAGAGAAGATGAAGTTCGATCGCATGCTAGAGGACCACAAAAGGGTTGTACCCCAATTGCGAAGATGGCAACACAAAGCTAGGTACCGATCGAATTGCTGCAGTGGAAGGCGAGAATGTCAGGTTCGATAAAGGATTTGAGAAGCTACTTAAAATATTGAAGAAGAAGCTTCCAAAGGATAACGAATTGCCCGACAAAGACATACGCAGCAAAGAAGGTCGATGCCTCTAGGATTGGAGGTGCGAAGATACATGCATGCCCTAATGATCGTGATCCTCTTCGGTGCGCATAAGGATCTCAACGCATGCCCGGTATGCGTGCATTACGTATAAGATCGACAGATGACCTCGGTGATGTTGACGCGAGCCCCGTGAAGAGGGTTCTCAAGGTGATGTGGTATGCTCCTATAATACCACGCTGAAACGCCGTCGTAAACGGAGAGCATGCCAAGTTGATGCGATGGCACGTTGAGGACCGTAAGAAAGACGGGAGTTGAGAGCACCCCGACGGGTCGCAGTGGAGAAAAATCGAGAGAAAGTACGGGATGAGTTTGCAAGGAGCCAAGGAACGATGGTTTGCTTTAAGCCGATGGCATTAATCCTTTCGGGAGCAGAGCAGCAATCACAGACTGCCCGTGACTCTATGTATGTATAACCTTCCTCCTTGATGTGCATGAAGCGGAAGTTCATTATGATGCCGCTCATCCAAGGCCCTAAGCAACCCGGCAATGACATTGATGTGTACCTAAGGCCATTAGTTGAAGAACTTTACAGCTGTGGAATGGAAACGGTACGACGTGGATGAGCACAACAGGAGGAATTTAACCTAAAGGCGTGTGTTCGTGACCATCAACGATTGGCCGCCTCAAGAACCTTCGTGACAGATAAACAAGGATACCACGATGCACGCTGCTTACTTGACATCGATAGTATATACCGCAAGCTGCAGAAGAATGTGACATGGGCTATCGCCGATTTCTTCCGACCAACCATCAATGTCGAAGAAAGGCAAGCATTTCAAAGGCAGGCAGATCACCGAAGAAGCCCGCCATGCGATCGGTGATCACGCATTTGCTATGGTCAATGATTTACACGTAATCTTTGGAAAGGGTCCCGCGGACTAGCTGTTCCGAGACGCCGAGGGACACGCACCCATGTGGAAGAAGAAATCTATATTTTGGGACCTACCCTACGAAAGACCTAGAGGTCCGCTTCGATCGACGGATGCACGTGACAAGAACCTTTGCGGAACCTGCTAGGCTTTGGGCGTATGGGAAGACAAAAGATACATGAGGCACGAGAGGACCGCAACTTGCATCGAAAAGACGGCATGCCTCCAAAGCAGATGAAGGTCCCGCCACTATGCTCTTACCAAAGAAGAGAAGGAAATCTTCTTTGAATGCGCTAGTATGAAGGTCCCGACGCTTCGTCGAATATAAAAGGAATAATAAATATGGCGAAAAAGTTTCGTAACCTAAAGTCTCATGATCGCCACGTGATTATGACGCAACGCCCGGTTGCATTGAGGGGCTTCTACGAAAACGTCCGATTAGCCATTGTGAAGCTATGTGCATTCCTCAATGCAATATCTCGTAAGGTGATCGATCCGAAACCATACCAAGGCTAAGGAGTGATGTGGTGCAATGTCTTGTCGGGCTTTGAGCTGGTGTTCCCACCATCCTTCTTCAATATCATGAGCACGCTCTTGTTCATCTAGTTGACGAGATTGTCATTCGGGACCCAGATTTCTACACAATATGTACCCCTTTGAGAGGTTCATGGAGTCCTAAAGAAATATGTCCGAATCGCGCTTAGGCCGAAGGAAGCATCTCCATGGGCCATCAAACGAGGATGTCATCGGGTTTTGTGTTGACTTCATTCCTGGCCTTAAGAAGATAGGTCTCCCTAAATCGCGGTATGAGGGAGATGACCGAAAAGGCACGCTTGGAAAGGACTCAATAATATGCAGGACGGATATTCTTGGTCTCAAGCCCACTACACGCTTCTACGAACTCTACCTTGGTGACCCGATGTCGATGAACACAAGAACAACTGCGCTCAAACACCCGAGCAAAGCGACGATCGGATTACATGTGAACACATCAGACTTTCAGCAGCTTGGTTGAAGCACGACGAGGTGACAAGACTGCTTGTGAGGAGCTGTACTTGTTATCCAGGGACCATCTTTGACCGTATTGATTTGGAAAGGATACGAGATAAATGGGAATACATTTTACACGATCGACCAAGATCAAAAGAGCACCAACCAAAACAGCGTGTCCGCTTGATGCAACAACCGAGAGGGAAAGGACACATATTATGGTTACATAGTGGACATATGGGAACTTGACTACGGACATG
This sequence comes from Aegilops speltoides, assembly GCA_021437245.1. Classification (NCBI taxonomy): domain Eukaryota; kingdom Viridiplantae; phylum Streptophyta; class Magnoliopsida; order Poales; family Poaceae; genus Aegilops; species Aegilops speltoides. The sequence continues at coordinate 17,415 of JAHHZJ010007346.1, read as the reverse complement.
ATTTTAAGGTCCCTTTGTTTAAGTGCAAATGGGTCAACTGTCAGAGGCGGGCAGTGTAGACCCACAAGACGGAATGACAACAAGGATCTGAAAAATCTTGGGTACACGACGAACCGCTCAGACTAGCCAATGATGTGGCACAGGTTATCTATGTGAAGGACATGTCCAGAGACCGAGAAAGAGAAAAGATAAGGAAGCAAATACATCATACGATGAGCCAAAGCGCCACATAGTTCTTCTGTGAAAAAGGGACATCGTGGGAGTGGAGGACAAGATGACATGTCAAGATTATGAAAAGTTTCATGAAATTCCTCCTTTAAAGTCAAGGCTGACCCAAAGATCCCGATAAACGATGAAGATTATCCATGGTTACGCGCAATAAGCAAATGACACAAGCGAAGAAAAAGTGAAGACTTTCTCCGCAACTATTGTTCGCTTATGATACCATTATATTGTAAATCGATGAGTATGATACCATTTTTCGTTTTGTACATGCACATGCTATGTGTGGGTCAATTTATGATATACCATGCCAACTTTCAACTTTTTCGAGTTCATTTGAAATGTCTTATGGTTCGCCCTCGTAATAATTAAAAATAGCAACAATAAGTATTTTGTTGTAAGTAGAAACAAAATAAATTAAATAAAGCAAGAAAGAAAACAAAAAAAGTGTTTTCAAATTTGAAAATTAGTAATGGCACTAAGAAAGTTTATAATTTTCCTAAAACTAGAAGCAAAAAGATTTAAAAATAGAGCAAAAACAAAAGAAAATAAATAATGCAGAAAACAAAACAAAAAATAATAATAAGTATTTTGTTGTAAGTAGAAACAAAATAAATTAAATAAAGCAAGAAAGAAAACAAAAAAAGTGTTTTCAAATTTGAAAATTAGTAATGGCACTAAGAAAGTTTATAATTTTCCTAAAACTAGAAGCAAAAAGATTTAAAAATAGAGCAAAAAACAAAAGAAAATAAATAATGCAGAAACAAAACAAAAAACAACAATAAGTATTTTGTTGTAAGTAGAAACAAAATAAATTAAATAAAGCAAGAAAGAAAACAAAAAAAGTGTTTTCAAATTTGAAAATTAGTAATGGCACTAACAGAAAGTTTATAATTTTCCTAAAACTAGAAGCAAAAAGATTTAAAAATAGAGCAAAAACAAAAGAAAATAAATAATGCAGAAAACAAAACAAAAAACAACAATAAGTATTTTGTTGTAAGTAGAAACAAAATAAATTAAATAAAGCAAGAAAGAAAACAAAAAAAGTGTTTTCAAATTTGAAAATTAGTAATGGCACTAACAGAAAGTTTATAATTTTCCTAAAACTAGAAGCAAAAGATTTAAAAAATAGAGCAAAAACAAAAGAAAATAAATAATGCAGAAACAAAAAAAAACAACAATAAGTATTTTGTTGTAGAAACAATATAAATTAAATAAAGCAAGAAAAAATGCCACCCATCGGCCGCACTACCGAATACGATCGTATCCCTATTTCGGCCAGATTCAGCCCGCAGATGGCCGAAGGTCCAACAGCAACGGGAGCAAATAGGCCCGTAAGCTGCAGCCGGAGTTCAAGAGGGAGCGCAGGGGCTTATAAACCATCGCGCCCCTCTCAACTAGCGAGGGGATTAAACTTGCCCCACGCTGGCAGCGTAGGTTTGGTCCCGTGGTGGCTCAACCGACTAGGTTGTCCGTTAGTAGCCCAACCGACCAAAGGCGCTTCCGCCTTTGGCTGCCATTGAGGTTTGGTCCTGCTGGCACCAACGACTAAGATAGTCCGTTGGTGCCACCAACCGACTCAAGGATGTGCTATAGCGCACTTGCGCTTCGCCAACGCCCACTTCTCCCGACGCCGCCTCCTGCGCGCCGCCTGACGCCTTCTATTCCACCTTGTGCCGCGCCGACGCCGTCAGCTTCGCTCTGCCGCCCGCCTCGTGAGCATAGCTCGCCTCCCTCTCCGTCTCTGCTCAGTCACCGCTGCACACGCCGTCCGCCGCCTGCGCTTCATGCCACTGCACGCCCTGCCTCAGGCTGGTGCGCCCGCGCTCATGCTGCAGCAAGGCTGCCCTCACCGCCTCCTCGCCTGCATTTTTTGTTCATTGCATTTTTTCATATGTATAATGTATATATGTATGTGGTAGCTATATATATATATGTGATGAATGGTCGATGTGGCTATATATGTATGTATGAATATAATGTTCATAGCATTTTTTTGTTTATATATGTTTTTTCATATATGTATTAATTTTATATTTAGGTTGTTAGTAGATATCATCTATTTTAGGTTAGTGCATTTTAGGTTAGTGTAGAGGAGAAAGTAAAATAAGGAAAAGGAAGAAAAGAGGAAGAAGGAAGAAGGAAGAAGAAGAAGAAGAAAAGAAGAAAAAAGAGGAGAAGAAGTGTGTATATGTGTTTGTATGTATATATATGTGTACATATTCATAGTATTTTTTCAGTAAGTGTATTTTTTTGTTCATTGCATTTTTTTCATATGTATAATGTATATATGTATGTGGTAGCTATATATATATGTGATGAATGGATGTGGCTATATATGTATGCATGTATGAATATAATGTTCATATAGCATTTTTTTGTTTATATATGTTTTTCATATATGTATTAATTTTATATTTAGGTTGTTAGTAGATATCGATCGATTTTAGGTTAGTGCATTTTAGGTTAGTGTAGAGGAGAAAGTAAAATAAGGAAAAGGAAGAAAAGAGGAAGAAGGAAGAAGGAAGAAGAAGAAGAAAGAATGAGAGGAAGGAAAATAAGAAGAGGAAGAAAGGAGAAAAGAGAGAGGAAGAAGAGGAGAAATAAATAAGAAGAGGAAAAAGAAGAAAAGAAGAGAGAAGAAGAAAGGAATAGAGGAGAAGAAGAAAATAGAAGAAAAAATTCTATTTTTCTTCTTCTCCCTATTCCTTTCTTCTTCTCCTTTTTTTCTTCTTTTACTTCTTCTTCTTCTTCCTTCTTCCTTCTTTTCTTCCTTTTCCTTAATTATTTTCCTTCTCGAGGGAGAAGAAGAAAAGAAGAGGAGAAGAAGAAAGAAAGGAAAGGAGAAAGAAGAAACTTAAACACGAGGGGTGGTACCGATACCCCTCCCCGATATGTATATGTATGTCGCGTTGTTATATAATTAACCCCTCTAGATACAACCGCAGCAGCCCTCGCCTCTCGCCGACAAAACTCTCGAGGACACCCAAACCCTAGAGAGAAAACGATGTTGAATAATAATTGACATGTTGTCAATATTTGCGTAAACTATGGAGCACTCCGAGACGAAGAAAGTGTTATGTTGGGAAATAATCGCAAATGGAAGTGATGATGTTAGCTATTTTCATCGACACCGCTGGTCGATGGATGAAGAAGAGGGCTATGATTATGATGGCTTCACCTGCATTAATGCCGTACAAGAGGAGGACTATGTTCATGATGGCCCGTGACACAATGGAGGTACAAGACGAAGGAGACCGTGTCGAGCCGAGTCACCGAACCGAGTCCGCCAGGTATATATATATTAGTTAAGCCCGTACGACAAGTTAATTGATGCATCCATTGTTTTGGTATATGTACACATATTAAGTATACTGTCGCCTTTCTTCCTTATAATTTCTAGCCTCCGGATCGAAAGCACAACTTCGCACGGAGACGAGGCCCAAGAAAAGTTGAGCTCGGATGAAAAGTTTGAGATCATAGAAATCGCGCCGACGGCGAACCGATTGAACCCATCCGACAAAGAAGGCATTTTCGCTCAAGCGGGGTTCTTGTTAGGGAAAGGATCCCGATCAAGATCCAAAGAATGGTATAAGCTCGCTAAGGATGAAGACCCGAGGTGTCTTATGTCAATGATTTGCGTAAAGAAGATCTTTGAATGAGCTGAAGGCAAATTTCACCCTACCGCCAGAGGAGGATCCGAGAAGCCGCTTAAAGAGCAATTAATCAAGTCTTGTGCTCTTAAGAAGATGGCTGGCCTAATGAGGAGGTGGAGGAAAGAGCTGAACCAGTTTGTCCGAAAAAGAGACACCAGAATTCATCGGCAAATATGAGAAGATCAAAGATCATCGCCCGCATTTGTGGCCCACAAGACATCGGAAAAGAGTAAGAAGATGTCGGAGACAAACAAGAAAAATGCTGCGAAGAAGACGCTTCACCATCGCACGGGTCGTGGCTACCTCAAAGCCCGCCTAAGTGGTCCAAGGCTGAGCATGATCTTCTTGAAAAGGGATCGAACCGAGATTGCGCTGGCCGACTGCTGCGGACTTGGTTCTTCGGGCTGGCGGAACCTTGACCTCAGAATGGCAAGGTCAGGACTAACGAGCAACTGCAAACACCACCAAGAAACTTCGACATTATATTGTGCTGCCAGGAGGGACGCCTTCCAAACAGGAGAAGGACGAGCTCACAATGGCCCTTGGGAATCCCGAGCACCCGGACGGACACGAGGCACGCCAGGCTCGCCTGGAAGGTTGGTTTTCGGACGCAGGGGTTACAAAACCCACGAGAGGAGGAAGAAAGTGGAGCATGACCAAATGCAGGCCGCTTGAAGGGTAATGGGCTAGAGGATCGAGAAGAGACCGAGAAGCAGCAGATCGCAACAAACGACATGCAAGCTTCCCGGTTACCCCGCCATCTCAGCAGTATAGCGTGCTTCCACCGAGCTGCTTCAGCCGAGCATGTCTTGACGGCCTCGCCAGCTATCCGTGGATGGTATCACGAGTCTCAAAATTGCCACATTATGGCGCGATGCATGAATTTGAAGGTCAAGGCGTTGTTGGCCAAGTTTATCCTAGTGGACCCGCACAACTTATCACCGCCACCGATTCCGTATGATTTGCTAAGGTGATGGTTGATGAAATAACGGAGGATTTGAGGACCTCAGGCTTGAGCACCCTACCGTGAAGGGGAGACTAGGCTGGGTTCGCTCAAGACTCCATGCCTATGGCGGAAGGAGCTCATCGACCTTCTCGAATCGGACGCCTCGCCTCCTCCTCCTCATCCGCGAGTCAGCACTCCGCCTCCACCGCCTCCTCCCTGAGTGAAGATCGGCACGCGGCGGCACTCCGCCTCTTTCTCCGGCAGGCACTCCGCCTCCTTCTCCGCTCCAAGAAGGGCGGAAGAGACCCGCCGCCTGCTCCGACGCGTCAGAGTCCTTCTCCTCCGCCGTAAGCAAGCACGAGGAAGACGACGCCGCAGCCTGGCTCTCGCTCCGCGCCTAGCAGACAAGAAGAGAGAGGTACACAGAACGGTCCACCTCTAAAGCCTCGAGAGAAGTTACCGTATGAGAGGAGCAAGGAGGAAAACGATACGATCGTGGAGCCAAGTGAAGGAGTTCTTGAAGGGGTTAAAGCAAAGATACATCCACCGGAGGAGAAGGTCGATCCGTGAAAGCAAAGCGCACTCGATGCCCCGAGGAAACCACCAAAGTCTCCGCCGAGAACCAACTATGAGCGACATCGAATGTATATATCTCCAAGCCAAGCGGTCGGGAACTACTGTCGTGGATAAAAGGTCAAAAGAACAACGGCAAAGGGAAAAATTGCCCAGCTCGCGAACAAGCACGCAATCGTGCCCTCGCTGAATGTGTCTAATCCTCCGCACGGTGGCGGTTATGGCAATCTTGAAGATTACCGCTCGACGATGCACTTCCTGATTTCATGGAGGTGGACTTATTTAGATACGAGTACGGAAGCCTCTCGTCAAAGATGAAAAGTCTCGACAACAATGATGCTAAGATTCCAGCTTGGTACATGAAAACCGCGAGAGTCCGAGGGACGAACACTTTGTATCTGAAAATTAAAGAGGAGCACACTCGCTTCAAATGATGTGTTGGCTATTCCATTTGAGGAGTTCTTCGAGTTCTTCAATCAAAAGGCCCTCGATAAATTAATGGTCTTTTGCTACGCTCGTAAGTACTATTTCGCATTAGTCTCAGATATATAGCTCGGCTCTTTCATTGCATGTATTTATAATTAATTATCCTCAATATATTATGCAATTGAAGATCCCGAGTAAAAAATGAAATCTATGATATTGGGTCATTAACACAAATATCATAGATGTTTTTCGTTAAAAAGCGCCCAAGAGGCCGAGGACAACTTGCTACAATCATTGATCAAAATCAAAACAAAGATACCATACTCTTTCCTTACCACGCCCGTGAGTTTTTGCCGGTGCATATTTTTTCCTTATTACCGGCGAGGTTAATGTAATTGATGAGTTATGCTTGCGTTAGGTACCACTATATTCTTCGAGATTAAGCGGGTGGACTAGTAACCGCTTAGACTCGCCGGAAAGATCCCAAAACCTATCGGACATGACCAAATGCTAAAGTAAGTTCAATCGATCATTATCGCACATATGCAACTTTTATTCATTTCTTGATATCTCAAGTAATAACAAATATTTTCTTTGTCTTGGGTTTGAAACAGTTCAGCACAAGCTCCGGGACGCCAAGGAGCTATATACATACCCGGTAAGTACCGGCCGATCTCCGTGATTCTATAGCTATACTTTCATCAATGCCATTTATATAATGCTTCATTATCAGTTTGATTACCTCTATTTCCGTAAAGTGCTTGGGCGGAGGAAGGGAATGATTTCGTGGATACTCGAAGTTCATCCCAAAGCGACATTGAAAAACAAGCGGGGCTACTTAGAAGACAATATGAAGTGCGAAGCTAATATTCAATTTCATTTTATTACACCATCATTTCTGTTGAGTTTCATTCATATATATTATTAATTAACCCCTTCTTCAAATTAACGGGCAGATGGGATGAACTCCTAAACCGATCGCATGAAAGCAATTCAAGAGGAATTGGGGATTTTTCTTGATCACGCCATCGAAGCCGAGAATACCATGGGAACTTGAATTCAAATCCTAGTGGTTTGTAATTAAGAGATCTTATATAGATTGTACATGTATGTAGCCGAAAACTTGTTGTTACCAATCCCGAGAAGGAGAGGTCGATCGATCACTTTCCGATGCATGCAACCGAAATGGTTCTCCGATCACTTATGTATTTTACTACGGGCCAAGCAACACACATAATTGAGAGGACACTTCTTTATTAATTAGCTAGCTAAAAACACCTAAATTAACCCCCCAAAACCCCCAACCCCTCCTTTCAAAAAAAAACAAAAAACCAGGCCTGAATGCAACTCGTTTTTGTCCCTTGAGCCACCAAGGGACCAAACCTCGCCGGGGGCCCTGGGCCAGGGAAATTGGTCCCGTTGGGAACCGACTAATGGGTTAGGTATTATAACGACCCATTAGTCCGCCCCAACCGACAAACCTCAACCGGCTGAGGTGGTTTTACTAGTGTATACTTGGGTGGAAAATTATACATTGGTGGGCTATTCCGAACCCACCCTTGTGGGCCGGGGCAGCGAGGGTGGCGTGGGGTGGGTGGGCGGGCGAGGGGGGGGGAGGAGGAGCGGGATGTCCCTTTCTTGTTTCATGTTTCATACAAGTGGGGGAAGGAGCCTCCTTTATAAAGAGGTCCAACCCCTCTAAACTAGCAATGGGACTAAACTTTAGTAGTATCCCTTGCCTTGCACAAATGGGCTAAGGGTCGGGATTTATTAGAATTTCAATAGTTACCAAAAGACTAAATTCGAATTTCCCACTGATCCCGACCAAAAATTTGTTTGGTTCCAAAAACATTTTAAATACGGCTCCAGGGAGACTATTGTTGAACTTACCTAGAACTCTATGCTACATATAAGCAACTTGAAAAGGGTGGGTTTTGAGTTGCAAGTTTTCGTGAATTAGCTTCATAAAGCCTTGACCGCAGGGGTACCGGGGTCTTCCCCACGGTGGAGCTTATGCTTCATACCCCGGACCTTTCAGAGTTTACTAGAGAAACCCATCCATAGATTGACGTTTAACAATCGACCAAACCGTTTTAAAAGATATTTGGCAACATCTTTGCTTCAAAGAGCCATTTGAACACATTAAGATATACATCAACCGCCGGGGATTAGGAAGATTGATCTTCATGGGTGGTGTTTTAAGAAGGTACTTCCCCCAAAACCAACAACTTGTCTTCCACATCTAACAAAGAATAGGTTACCACTATGAACAATCATATATTGTGGGTCCATACCCATCTCCTCGATGATTATCTATCACATTACGTAAGACCCTTAGTAAAAAGGATTGCCGATTTTTAGCGTTGATATAATCCAATGCAATAACTGGTTTCTCATTTTTCAAGGATTTAACCTTTCCGAACGTGTCTCATGACTTGTTATCCTTAGAGCTGTTACTTTATCACAGTTTGATTGTCACGCCCTAAGGATACCCGAAAGGTTTCAACAACCCAAGTTTCAAGAGCCAGGCAAATCTTTTAACCGTTGGTATCTAGTGTTGTGAGTTCGCTTCCATTGTTCCGTTAAGATGGTTGCCAAAGACTTCCAAGAAAAAAAACCTCCATGTGTGAATACATATCCTCTCTTGGCCTTTATCTCATGATCGAGATCCGTTTGAGTCACTATACCCTTCAAGCACCTTTGGGTGCCCGATAGTAATTCCATAATTTTGCCTTTCAAATAAGCAAAACTTTCTGAGCTTTCCAATACATCTCCGGTTTTGAGACAAACCTACCTTTTAACAAGAAAAGAGATGTCGTCTTGTACCCCTAAGTACATAAGTGAGCCAATAATGAGAATACTTCAATTGATCTCTAGCAACCGATTCTTTTCAAGCGCTAGCATCCTATGGTGTTGGAGGGCTTTAAACTAAGCCAAAGTGACTTAAATCTTTCCACATAGTGAGATTGAAGCAATAAATACCACCATCATCTCTCCAACAACTTGATGTTAAAAAGAATCCCACCCTAAATCCTTCATCTCAAAACAAGATAGGAAACCTTGACCTCCTTAATAACATTCAGATTTGTTCAAAATCGATGTCATCAACATACAACCAAAGATAACCCCTCGCCCCACCATGGCGATAGTACACATTTTCCCCGTTCACAACAAAGCTCAGTGTTAAAGTTCTTCAACTTCCATGCCCCTGTTGGGTGCTTGCTTGAGTCCAACAAAGATTCAAAATTGCACCTTTTTCCCACCATCTATTACAAACCCATCCGGTTGTTCCATATAAATTTCCTCATCCAACTCTCCATTTAGGAAAGGGTCTTAACATCCATTTGATGAACAAAAGACCATGGGGGCGCTAGTGAAAGTAGAACTCAAATAGTGGTCCCGAGCCCAAGGGAGTAAGTATCAAAGAAGTCTTCACCTTCCTTTGGGTATAACGCTTAGCCACGGCCGAGCCTTGTACTTTCAATAATACCATCAGGCCTAAGCTTCTTTTGAATACCCATTTGCATCCTATGGTTTGCACCCATAAGGAGATGTTATTTCAAGTTTCATTCAAAGGAATATCTGTTTCCCTTCCAAAATCGATCTTATGCATAGGCCTCAATAGAATGGGAGGTTATGAGATAGACAAAAAACATCACCAAAGGACTTTGGGTCCCTCCCTCTTGCCCTAATAGGAACTTCATTGTTCTCCTCCGAAGACTTTCAAAGTGTTCCATCGAAATGGCGGTTCGAATTTAATGGTTCCCGATTCGATGAACTAGGCATCTCCCGATTAGATGAGGTAGCCATATCCTTCATGGGAAAGATATCTTCAAATAAATATCATTGACTCCATGATATCACATGCATGTCGACCCAGATTTACAACCAAAATCTATAGCCAATGCTAGGAAAAGCATATCCCGAAAACACAATCCACGTTTTTGGTCCACGCTCCGCCTTTGAATTGGAACATTGACTTTTAACAACCCCATGTTCGCGATAAGAGAGTTTTAACCTTTTCTCCCATTCCTGAATGGAGTTATTCTTTGTTCTTTGTGGGACTTGATTTAGGACATGACATGTTTCAATATCGCCCCCCACCATGCCTTGGAGAACCCGATGTTCAAATGGCGCAACCAAACGTTAATCGGTTTTTCTTTTGCCACCCCATTTGGAGGTGAGAGGGGCCCCTTCATGGATTATACCATGTTGGAAAAAGCATCAAATTCATTGGAAAATACTTCCACCCGGCCGGACCTAACCTTTTGATTTTCCGACGTTGGTTTTCCACTTCACTTTATAGATCTTAAAAGTTCAAAGCCTCATCCTTAGATTTAAGATACACACGCGATTCAGTGGAGTCCCAATTAATGTCATGAAATATTTCTTTCCATTTTGTCAAAACACCATTCATTTCACATAGATCAATGTAAAGTTCTAGTGGTAAGATTTCGCCTCTGACCCGGAAGTTCGAGGTTGTTAGCTTACGCCTCGGACATTAGATCCCTTGAATGGTGAAACTAGGGATTAAGTTCAACGCTTAGTCGCGACATGCAACCAAAGTTAAATGACAAAGCGGAATCCACATTTGATTCACTATTGTTGCAAATATGATTAACAACTTTATGGCAAACGCATAAAGATAAACAAACAGCCTCCCGACTCAACCTTTACCAACAAAGGTTCCATACTTGGAAATTACAAATTTATTCGACTAAAGAAAGGTAGCCATCTCACTAAGAGATCCGCTAACAAGATTTTTTACAGGGAATAACACGTTTTTACCGCGATCTTCCCAAGTAAACTTCCGATCAACCGGCAACACCACAAAGAAGCACTTGAACCGGCCCATCGCGGTTAAGTCCCCGGGTCTAATAAGCAAAACATGGAAATATTACCGATAATGCACATTAGCACCGGTCAATCAACCACCGAGAATGGCATCTGAAAGAATTGGGAAATATACCATACCCAAATCCTTCGTCAATGTCTCCGTGACAACATTAGCGGTCTTGCCCCTTTTCCCCGATGCGCGTCAAGCGATTGCAACTAGGAGCCCAATGATCGATCTCCACACATGACAAGCACCTTTCTTCTTGTCACTCTTCTTCTTGAAGTTGTGTTGTACAGCCTTTTCTTCCCATCAAACTTTGCTTTACCATCAAGCTTCCCTTGTTCTTGAACTTGGGTGGAAGTTTTTCTTGGACTAGATCCTCCTCAATACCTAGCACGGGTCCTTTCCTCGCCTTTTCTTCCCATCAAAGTACCAATGAGATCCCGGACGGGAAAACCCTATTCTTATGCTTAAAAGGTAGCAAAGTACCTTCCCGGGAGGAAGCTTTGATTATACCCCAAAGAAAAACTTGTATGGTAGGATACAATTAAGTGCTCAAGTTCTCTAGCAAATGTGATTTCATGAGCCCTCAACCACGGAACGCTTCTTCCCATCCCGAATTAGTTGCTCCATGATGTCGCCGCCCAATCTAAGACCCCAACCTTGGCCTCGAAAAGGCCCCCATATATTTTCCATTGTCAATTGCGATAAGCATCAACTATGTTCTCACCAAGAACACTCAAGAAGCACCTTAAACAAGGTATCCTTTTTCCAAAAGCTTGTGCCTGTTGGGCATCTTGCTCTCCTTCAGTTTGCCAAGAGGGTGTCATAGCAACTCATGGTTTGAAACCATAAAGCTCTCACGTCAACCCTTATAGTGGATATTTAAACATAGGAGGTCTCATGGAAGAAAAACCATTTGAGGTAAATTGCCATAATAAGGTTTTGGATTGTTGGAAATATGAGCAATTTACAATGATTTTATTAATAGAAATAGTAGATAAAACATGGCTAGTATACGGAAGAATAAGCCATGCGAGACAAAAAAGGTAAAAACCATGTTCATATATGTAATAAACATATCAAAGTAACAGAAGCAGTTGCCATATGAAATAGAGTCTAACATCGAGGGCGAAATAGAGCCAAGAACGTGGGGACTTCTAAAAAAGGAGAAAACACAACAAAAAGACGGATTTGGACTTGTCGGGTCTCGCCGCCATGTCGCCGAGGATTGGCGCCGGGGGAAGTGCGCCGGGAAGAATCGCTGGACGGATCGTCCGTGATAACAGCGATGATTGGCCCCCAAAAATTATCCCCTTCTCCCGACAGACTCAAAAGGTGCCTCAGGTTCTCTCCATCGCAACGCCCGCCGAGATAGGAAGACAAAAAGCGGGATTTGGAACTGTGGGGGGAAAGGATTGTGTTCTTGGAGGGCGATCTTTATATAGGCACATGGAGGGCGCAAGTATAGGAGGTGAAAACAGGGAGGCGGGAACAGCGACGGGAAGGGTGCGCCGTAATTAATCATCCACTACCAAAAAACTTTTTACCCCAAGTGACCTTTCAATACCCATAGTGTGTGGTAATTGACACCCGGCTCTTTCCGAACCCGCCCTCGTGACAGGCGTGGCGGGCGGGGGGCGGAGGGGGGCATGTCCCTCTTGTTCTCTCTATACAAGTGGGGAAGGGCCCCCTTTTAAAGAGGTCCAACCCTAAACTAAATGGGACTAAACTTTAGTAGTATCCCTTGCCTTGCAAAATGGGCTAAGGGGCCCTAAGATTTATTATGAATTTCTAAATAGTTATTCGCCAATAGACTAAATTCCGAATCCCCACGATCCCGGAGGCACAAAATTTGCCTTTTGGTTCCAAAAAACCGTTTATATAGCAGAGGAGACTGTTAATTCCACCGAACTCTATGCCACTAGTAAGCAACGAATAGTGGGGGTAATGCAAGTTTTCTTAATCTAGCTTCACATAAAGCCTTACCGAACCGGGCTACCATTGCTCTTCCCGGGTGGAGCTTATGTCATACTGGACCTTTCATGGTTTCTAAGAGAACCCTACTCATAGATTATGTTTAACAATCGATATAGGTGCGTTTCTTCAAAAGATGTTCGCAGACAACATTCCTTCAAAGAGCCACTTAGAACACATTAAATATATATCAACCCCATGATTAGGAAATTGCATTCCATGGGTGGTATTTTTAAAGGAGGATACTTCCTCCCAAAGACCAACAGCTTGTCTTCCCATCTAATTTGGTCTCCGATCACAAAGAATAGGTTACCCCTGAACAACTATATTGTGGGTCCATACCCATCTCCTCGATGCATTATCTATCACATTCGTGATAGACCCTTAGTAAAAGGATCTTCCGTTTTAGCGTTGGATATAATCCAATGCAAAACTCCGGAGTTTTCATTTTTTCCCGAAGATTTAACCTTCTCCAACGTGTCTTGATGACTTCATGTTATCCTTAGAGCTTTCACTTTCGGATCAGGGTTTGATTGTCACCATAAGGATACCCGAAGGTTTCTCAACAACGGCAAGTCATTCAAGAGCCCGGGCCAATCTTTTAAAGTTGGGATCTATGGGAGTTCCTTCCTTTTTGACCTCGTAAGATGGTCCCTTGCAAGACTTCCAAGAAACCCACCTCCATGAGTGAATACATATCCCCGAGCCTTTATGTCAAAATTGAGATCCATTTTGAGTCACTATACCCTTCAAGCACCTTTGGGTGATCGTAGTGAATTCCAAATTCCAAAGGTTTTCAAATAATGCAAAACTCTCTAAGATTTCCAATGCACATCTCCGGTTTTGAGACAAACGATCCTAACGAAAAGAGATGTCGTCTTGGAGCTAAGTACAAATTACCAATAACTGAGAATACTAATTGATCTCTAGCAATTCTTGATTCTTTCAAAGTAGCCGCTAGCATCATATGGTGTTGAAGGGCTTGCAATCACTATAAAAGCGACTCAAGATCTTTTGCACATAGTGAGATTGAAGCAATGTAATCCCACCATCATCTTCAACAACTTGATGTTCAAAATAACATCCCACTCCTAAATCCTTCATCTCAAAAGAGCGAGATAGGAAATCTACCTCCTTAATAACATTCAATTTGTTAAAATCAATGTCATCCATAAACAAAGATAACCCCCCCCACCACATGTAACACATTTTCCGCACAACAAACTCAAATAAGTTCTTCAACTTTCATACTTTGGGTTTGCTTGAGTCCATACAAAACTTAAACTTGCATTTCCTTGACCATCTATTACAAACCCATGGTTGTTCCATATAAATTTCCTCATCCAACTCTCCATTTAGGAAAGCAGTCTTAACATCCATTTGATGAACGAGAAGACCATGGGCTAGTGAAAGTAGAACTAATAGTGGTCCGAGCCCTGGAGTAAGTATCAAAAAGTTTCACCTTCCTTTTGGGTATAACCAGCCACGAGCCAGCCTTGTACTTTTCAATAGTACCATCGGCCAAGCTTCTTCTTGAATACCCATTTGCATCCTATAGGTTTGCCCATAGGACATCGTTATTTCCCAAGTTCCATTCACCAAGATGGAATCCATCTCACTATGAACTCCCTTCTAGTAGCGATTTGATGCATAGGCCTCAATAGAACGGGAGTGTCATCTATGAGATAAACAAAAAATCATCACCAAAGGATTTGCGTCCTTGTCTTTGCTCCTAATAGGAACCATTGTTTTCTCCGGAGGACTTTCAAAGTGTTCCATCAAATGGCAGGTTCAATTGTCAGTTCCCGAGATAAACTAGGCATCTCCCATTAGATGGGTAGCCATATCCTTCATGGGAAAGATATCTTCAAATAAATCATCATTGACCATAATCTCGACACATTGACTCAATTTACAACCAAAATTTATAGCTAATGCTATGAAAAGCATATCCCGGAAAAACAATCCCGCTTTTGGTCAAAGCCCGCTTTTTGAATTAACATTGACTTTAAAACAACCCCATGTTCGGAATAAGAGAGTTTTAACCTTTTTTCTCCCATTCTAATGGAGTTATTCTTTGTTCTTTTTGGGGGACATGATTTAGACATGACATGCTGTCAATATCGCCCCCACCATGGAGAGACCCGATGTGTCAACATGGCTAACCAAATCATTAGATACGGTTCTTTTTCGACCCCATTTGGAGGGAGTATGGGGCGCCCTCTGGATTATACCATTTCCGCTGCATCAAATTCATTGGAAAAATACTTCCCACCCGGGACCAACCTTTGATTTTCCGATCGTTGGTTTTCCACTTACTTTATAGATCTTGAAAAAAGTTCAAAGCCCGCCCCGATTTGAAGATACACAAAATTTCAGTGAAGTCCCAATTAATTCATGAAATATTTCTTTCCACCTTTTCAAAACACCATTCATTTCACATAGTCTAATGTATAAGTTCTCTTTGCAAGATTTCGCCCGCTAGAAATTCGAGGTTGTTTAGCTTGCACCACACTTGACCTTAATCCCTTGCGGGTGAAATTGGGATTGTTCAACTTCTTAGTGTAAGCAAACCAAAGTTAAATGACAAAGCGTGAATGCCACACATTTGATTCACTATTGTTAAATATGATTAACAACTTTTTCAAACGCCCATAAAGATAAACAAACAGGCCTCCTTACTATAGCCTTTCCAACAAAGGTTATCGAAATTACAAATTTATTGACTAAAGAAAGGTTTAGATCTACAAAGAGATCCGCTAACAAGATTTTTATTACGGAGGGGAATAATGAAGTTTTAACAAGGTCTTCCCCAAGTAAACTTCGATCAACCGGCAACACCACAAAGAAGCACTGAACCCTCCATAAGAGTTGAAGTCCCCGGTCAATAAGACAAAACATGGAAATATCACCGATACATGCACATTAGTGAAGGAAAATGCCCTAGAGGCAATAATAAAGTTTTTTATTTCCTTATTTCATGATAAATGTTTATCATTCATGCTAGAATTGTATTAACCGAAACATGATACATGTGTGAATGAATAAACAAACAACATGTCACTAGTATGCCTCTTTAGACTAGCTTGTTAATCAAAGATGGTTATGTTTCCTAACCATGAACAAAGAGTTGTTATTTGATTAACAAGGTCACATCATTAGTAGAATGATCGATTGACATGACCCATTCCATTAGCTTAGCACACATCGTTAGTATGTTGCTACGCTTTTATCCATGACTTATACATGTTCCCTAATATGAGATTATGCAACTCCTGCACGGAGGAACACTTTGGTGCTACCAAACGCCACAACGAATCGGGTGATTATAAAGGAGTACTACAGGTGTCTCCAAAGGCGATGTTGGGTTGGCGATTGAGATTAGGTTTTGTCACTCCGATTGTGGAGAGGTATCTTCGCCCTCTCGGTAATACACATCACTAAAGCCTTGCAAGCATTACAACTAATGAGTTCTGTGAGATGATGTATTACGAACGAGAAAAGAGACTTGCCGAACGAGATTGAACTAGGTATTGATACCGACGATCGAATCTAGGGCAAGTAACATACCGATGACAAAGGGAACAACGATGTTGTTATGCGGTCCGACCGATAAAGATCTTCGAGAATATGTAGGAACCAATATGGGCATCCAGGTCCCCTGTTGGTTATTGACCGAGAATAGTTCTAGGTCATGTCTACATTGTTCTCGAACCAGGGTCCGCACGCTTAAGGTTTCATGGACGCTTATTATGAGTTTATGTATTTTGATGTACCGAAGAAGTTCGAGTCCCGGATGTGATCACGGACATGACAAGGAGTCTCAAATGGTCGAGACATAAAGATTGATATATTGGAAGCCTATGTTTGGAGTTCGAATGGTTCCGTGAAAACGAATTTAATCGAGTACCGGAGGTTCGAACCCCGGGGTAAATGGGCCCTTGGGCCTCGAGGGAGAAGAGGAGGGGCCGGGGGGTCAGGCCCCCCCCAGTCCGAATAGGACAGGAGGGGGGCGGCCCTTCCTCTCCCCTTCCCCAATCCTATTCCAACTAGGAAGGGGGAGTCCTACCCTGGGAGTAGGACTCCCCGCCTTGGGCCGGCCGCACCTCCCTCCTCCTTTATATACGGGGCAGGGGGCACCTAGAACACACAAGTTTGATCTACGGATCGTCTTAGCCGTAGCGTGCCCCCTCCACCATATTCCACCTCGGTCATACTGCGGAAGCTAGAAGCCCTCGCGCCGTGAAACATCAAGATCGCCACCACGCCGTTGCGACGAACTCTCCCGACACTCGGCTGGATCGGAGTACGAGGGACGCCATCGAGCTGACGGTGTCAAGAACTGGGGCGCCGGAGTAACGGCGCCGGATCGGTCGGATCGCGAGGAGAACGGACGACTACTTCCTCTACGCAGATCGCTTCCGCTGGTCTACAAGGGTATGTAGACAACACTCTCCCTCTCGCTGTTATTCATCACCATGATCTTGTGCGAGGAAATTTTTGAAATTACTACGTTCCCCAACAAGGGCATCGAGCTAGGTTTTTTATGGTTTGATGTTTTGCACGAGTAGAACACAAGTGAGTTGTGGGATACAAGTCATACTACCTACCAAAGATGTCATACTTTGGTTCAGCGGTATTGGAGATGAAGCGGCCGACCGACATTACGCAGACGCTTACGCGAGACTGGTTTCACCGCCCGAGCACTCGTGCTTAAAGGTGACGTGGGTGCCTGTCTCCACTTTAGTTGAACTGAAAAGGGCACGCCCGTCCTTGAG
>JAHHZJ010007341.1:0-15818 GCA_021437245.1 Aegilops speltoides | reverse complement strand
TAAGGAGGACTTTTGGCCCATAAAGTCAAAGAACATCATTCAACGCTATTTTTCGCATAAGTTTCAACCCATTGGCACATCTTTTGAAGGAAATTGAGAGATTATGTTGCTTATATAGATTATCCCTCGTAGGGACAAACGTATTTTCATAGATGTTTTATGATCCGCCAATCTTATTTGGCAGATATTGAAGAAAATCCAGCGGCTATATGCCTTATTCTCCTTATTTTTGCCGGATGGCAAGTTTAGCTCATGCGCGTGAAAGCCAAGAACAAATGGGCATTCCTGGCATCGGTCAATATATATGTGGAAACGATATCTCCACTATAGAGGACAAGAAATTTTGGCGCTGTCAGGCTAAAATCGCACGAGAAAATGAAGTACTTTCAAGGACTGCCATAGAATGGACAGATGTTTACTAAAACGGTCATAATTTTGTCATTCGGTGTCCGTGTCGGACCCATATGAACTCAAACTGCTCGCGGCGAGCGTGCGAATCCAGAAAATACTCCCCGCTTGTCCAAGAGGCCCGGAGTACCCTCAAATTCGGCCTTAAGCAGGAGTTTTTGGCCCCGAGAGTCAAAGAACATCATTCGTCGCTGTTTTTCAGACAAGTTTCTGAACCCATTGTCACTTCCTTTTGAAGGAAATTCGAGAGATTATGTTGTTTATAGACATTAGCCCCCCTGGTAGGGACAAACGCATTTTTGCAGATGCTCTATGATCCAGAATCTCATTTGGTCAGAATTGAAGAAAATCCAAGAACTATATGCCTTATTCTCCTTGTTTTCACGGATGGCATGTCAGAACTCATGCGCATGAAAGCCAAGAACAAAAGGGCATTCCTGGATCGGTCAATATATATGTGGAAACGATATTCCACTTTAGAGGACAAGAAATTTTAAAGGGCCAGCAAAAATCGACGAGAAAATGAAGTACTTTCAAGGACCGCCATAGAATGGACAAATGTTTATCAAACGGTCATAATTTTGTCATTCGAGTCCGTGTCGGACCCATATGTACTCAAACTGCTCATGCATGAGCGGCAAATCCAGAAATAGTCCCGCTTATGCTTAGAGGCCCGAGTACCTCAACATGGCCTTAAGCAGACTTTTGGTCCCGAAAGTCAAAGAAGTTGTTTTTCAGAGAAGTTTCTAAACCCATTGGCACTTCCTTTTGAAGGAAATTCGAGAGATTATGTTGCTTATAGACTTTAGCCCCTGGTAGGAACAAACGATTTTCTACAAGATGCTCTATGATCCGAGCAATCTCATTTGGCCGTAATTGAAGAAAATCCAAGGGCTATATGCAAGATATTCTCCTTGTTTTCACGGATGGCATGTTGTAACTCATGCGTGTGAAAGCCAAGAACATAAGGGCATTCCTTGCATCGGTTAATATATATGTCGAAACGATATATCCACTATAGAGGACAATAAATTTTGGGGCGGTTAGGCAAAAAGCGCACGGGAAAATAAAGTACTTTAAAGGACTGCCATAGAATGGACAGATGTTCACTAAAACGGTCATAATTTTGTCATTCGAAGTCCGTGTCGGACCCAAAGTACTCAAACTGCTCACGGCAAGCGCATGAATCCAAAAATACCTCGCTATGCAAGGAGGCCCGAGTACCTCAACACGGCCTTAAGCAGACTTCTTGGCCCCGAAAGTCAAAGAACATCATTCGTCGTTGTTTTTCACACAAGTTTCAACGCATTGGCACTTCCTTTTGAAGGAAATTTGAGAGATTATGTTGTTTATAGACATTAGCCCCTCGGTGGGGACAAACGCATCTTCGCAGATGCTCTATGATCCGGCAATCTCATTTGGTCAGAATTGAAAAAAATCCAGCGACTATATGCCTTATTCTCCTTGTTTTTGCCGGATGGCATGTTGTAACTCATGCGCGTGAAAGCCAAGAACAAAAGGGCATTCCTGGCATCGGTCAATATATATGTGGAAACGATATCTCCACTATAGAGGACAAGAAATTTTTGGGCGGTTAGGCAAAAAGCGCCGAGAAAATGAAGTACTTTCAAGGACTGCCATAGAATGGAAAATTTTTCACTAAAATGGTCATAATTTTGTCATTCGAAGTCCGTGTCGGACCCAAAGTACTCAAACTGCTCGCGGCAAGTGTGCGAATCCAGAAAATCTTCCCCGCTTGCGCCAGGAGGCCCGGAGTACCCTCAAATACGGTCTTAAGCAGGAATTATTGGCCCTCAAAGTCAAATAACATCATTCGTCGCTGTTTTTCAGACAAGTTTCTGAACCCATTGTGATGAGGACATGACTACCTTGGATAAGACCAAAAATATTGCATACATGCATATTTGTCAGGTGATTTCTAGTGCAAACTATTCAATAATATATTTATGTTAACCAGAACAAAAATACTTCACATACTTTCGTGTTTTGTCTAATTGCAGGTGTATGGGACATTTGTACAATCCACATATGAAGATAAGGGAAAAGGAGAAGTTTAGGTGATGTTCAAAAAGTCTACTCACGTCACTTTTGGGGCAAGAGAAGATAGAGTTCAAGTCTCTCACGTTCTGGATTCAGATTCGGACTGCACAGACATACCTGACTCAAAACGCCAACAACGTTTTCATACGAACTCCGAATTGGGTGATTCTTTTTCTTGAAAGTAGATTTTAGGCTCTTTCCAGCACAATTGAATCACCTTAAAATCCGTCCGGAGCGCTGAGTTATGGACGAAACAATCTGACGCCGCACCAGAATCCGAGTCAAACCATAAGTCCAAAGGTGTTACGTCACCTCCACTTGGGCCCATTGGCCTTGTAATGACCTAGGTTAGTTTTAGGCTGCCTTGGGACGCCCTCCCACCTCCTTGGCCGCCACCTCTTGCTCCTATATAAGTAGATCCATCTAGTAGCTTTTCCCTTGGGATTTGTTTGGTTAAAAGTTAGCCATTGCAACTTCGTGTACTTCGTTTGTGTCCAATGACCAGACCAAGACCGCTTACATTTCCCCACCTTTATCAATACTTCATACATACTCGCAATATTCAGATTGCTTTTTTCATATTCTTGCTTGTTCTTCGATTGCTTGCAGGAATAGACCTTCGTGGTCAGGTTGATTGTGCTCCGGCGTGGTCAATAACCTCTCGGAGTTGGTTTAGCTATTGCTAGGCGCAACGTCGTGCACGTTTGTAGTCGGATCATCAAAGTCATCTTAATCAAATCGATAGTTATCATCTCATCGAAAAATCGGAACACCCCGCCTCTATCACATTGGCACTTCCTTTTGAAGGAAATTCGAGAGATTATGTTGTTTATAGACATTAGCCCCCCTGGCAGGGACAAACATACCTTTCTGCAGATGCTCTATGATCCAGGCAATCTCATCTGGCTGTAAATTGAAGAAAATCCAGCGGCTATATGCCTTATTCTCCTTGTTTTCGCCGGCTGGCATGATGTAGCTCATGCGCGCGAAAGCCAAGAACAAAAGGGCATTCCTGGCATCGGTCAATATATATGTGGAAACGATATCTCCACTGTAGAGGACAAGAAATTTTGGGCCAGTCAGGCAAAAATCGCATGAGAAAATGAAGTACTTTCAAGGACTGCCATAGAATGGAAACATGTTTACTGAAATGGTCATACTTTGTCATTCGAGTCCGTGGTCGGACCCATATGTACTAAACTCGCCACATGAAGCGGCAAATCCAGAAATCTTCGGCTTATGCGCTAGGAGGCCTGGAGTACCCTCAAATACAGCCTTAAGCAGGACTTTTTGGTCCTGAAAGTCAAAGAAGTTGTTTTTCAGAGAAGTTTCTGAACCCATTGGCACTTCCTTTTGAAGGAAATTCGAGAGATTATGCTCTATGATCCGGGCAATCCATTTGGCCGTAAATTGAAGAAAATCCAGTGGCTATACACCTTATTCTCCTTGTTTTCGCCGGATGGCATGCTGTAACTCATGCGCGTGAAAGCCAAGAACAATAGGGCATTCCTGGCATCGGTCAATACATATGTGGAAATGATATCTCCACTATAGAGGACAAGAAATTTTGGGGCAGTCAGGCAAAAATCGCACGAGAAAATGAAGTACTTTCAAGGACTGCCATAGATTGGACACATGTTTACTGAAATGATCATAATTTTGTCATTCGGAGTTCGTGTCGGACCCATATGTACTCAAACTGCTCACGGCGAGCGTGCGAATCCAGAAAATACTACCGGCTTGTGCCAGGAGGCCTGGAGTACCCTCAAATATGTCCTTAAGCAGGACTTTTTGGCCCTGAAAGTCAAAGAACATCATTCGTCGCTGTTTCTACGCCAAGTTTCTGAACCCATTGGCACTTCCTTTTGAAGGAAATTCGAGACATTACGTTGCTTATAGACATTAGCCCTCTTACTAGGGACAAACGCATTTTCACAGATGCTCTATGATCCGGGAAATCTCATTTGGATATAAATTGAAGAAAATCCAGCGGCTATATGCCTTATTCTCCTTGTTTTCACCGGATGGCATGCTGTAGCTCATGCGCGTGAAAGCCAAGAACAAAAGGGCATTCCTGGCATCGGTCAATATATATGTGGAAACGATATCTCCACTATAGAGGATAGGAAATTTTTGGGCAGCAAGGCAAAAATCGCACGAGAAAA
Organism: Aegilops speltoides; assembly: GCA_021437245.1. NCBI lineage: Eukaryota > Viridiplantae > Streptophyta > Magnoliopsida > Poales > Poaceae > Aegilops > Aegilops speltoides. The sequence goes on along the minus strand of JAHHZJ010007341.1, from coordinate 11,184 downwards.
TGAAGTACTTTCAAGGACTGCCATAGAATGGACACATGTTTACTGAAACGGTCATAATTTTGTCATTCGGAGTCCGTGTTGGACCCATATGTACTCAAACTGCCACAAGTAGCGCGAATCCAGAAAATACCTTCGCAAGCCAGAGGCCGAGTACCTCCAATTCGCCTTGAGCAGGACTTTTTGGCCCGGAAAGTCAAAGAACATCATTCGTCGCTGTTTTTTAGACAAGTTTCTGAACCCATTGGCACTTCCTTTTGATGGAAAATCGAGAGATTATGTTGCTTATAGACATTAGCCCCATCGGTAGGGACAAACGTATCTTCGCAGATGCTCTATGATCCGCATAACTCATTTGGTCAGAATTGAAGAAAATCCAGCGTTATATGCCTTATTCTCCTTGTATTCACCGGATGGCATGTTGTAACTCATGCGCGGAAAGCCAAGAACAAAAGGGCATTCCTGGCATCGGTCAATATATATGTGGAAACGATATTCCACTATAGAGGACAAGAAATTTCAAGTTAGGGCAAAAGCGCAGGGAAAATGAAGTACTTTCAAGGATCGCCATAGAATGGATGATGTTCACTAAAACGCTCATAATTTTGTCATTCGGCGCGGTCGACCTAAAGTACTAAACTGCTCACGGCGAGCGTATAATCCAAAAATACTCGCTACCGGGCGCCAGAGGCCCGGCACCTCAAAGACGGCCTAAAGCATGACTTTTGGCCTCGAAAGTCAAAGAACATCATTCGTCGCTGTTTTTTCGTGACAAGTTTCAACCCATTGGCACTTCCTTTTGAAGGAAATTCAAGAGATTATGTTGTTTATAGACATTAGCCCGCCAGTGCAGGGACAAACATACCTTCGCAGATGCTCTATGATCCGGCAATCTCATTTGGACGAATTAAAGAAAATCCAGCGCTATATGCCTTATTCTCATGTTTTCACGGATGGCATGTCAGAGCTCATGCGCGTGAAAGCCAAGAACAAAAGGACATTCCCGCATCGTCAATATATATGTGGAAACGATATTTCCACTATAGAGGACAAGAAATTTTGGGGCCAAAGCCAAAATCGCACGAGAAAATGAAGTACTTCCAAGGACCGCCATAGAATGGACATGTGTTCATCAAACGGTCATAATTTTGTCATTCGAGTCCGTGGTCGGACCCATATGTACTCAAACTGCTCAAGCGCGAGCGCCGAATCCAAAATACTCCCGCTTGCACCAGAGGCCCGAGTACCTCAAGTTCAGCCTTCAGGACTTTTTGCCCCGAAAGTCAAAGAACATCATTCGTCGTTGTTTTTAGACAAGTTTCAACCCATTGGCACTTCCTTTGAAGGAAATTGAGAGATTATGGTGCTTATAGACATCAGCCCCTAGTAGGGACAAACTCACCTTTCTCGCAGATGCTCTATGATCCGGCAACTTATTTGGCCATAAATTGAAGAAAATCCAAATGCTCTATGCGTTATTCTCCTTGTTTTCACGGATGGCATGTCAGAATTCTCGCGCCAGGAAAGCCAAGAACAAAAGGGCTTTCCTGGCATCGGTCAATATATATGTGGAAACGATATCTCCACTATAGAGGACAAGAAATTTGGGGCGGTCAGGTAAAAAGCGCATGGGAAAATGAAGTAATTTTAAGGACTCCCACAGAATGGAAAAATGTTCACTACAACGGTCATAATTTTGTCATTCGGAGTCTGTGTCGGACCCACAAGTACTCAAACTGCTCGCGGCGACCGTGTGAATCCAGTAAATACTCCCCGCTGGCGCCAGGAGGCCCGGAGTACCCTCGAAGACGGCCTAAAGCATGACTTTGTGGCCCTGAAAGTCAAAGAACATCATTCGTCGCTGTTTTTTCAAACAAGTTTCTGAACCCATTGGCACTTCCTTTTGAAGAAAATTCGAGATATTATGTTGCTTATAGACATTAGCCCGCCAGGGAGGGATAAACATACCTTTCTGCAGATGCTCTATGATCTGGGCAATCTCATTTGGCCGTAAATTAAAGAAAATCCAGCGGCTATATGCCTTATTCTCCTTGTTTTCGCCGGATGGCATGCAGACTATGCTGCTGAAAGCCAAGAACAAAAGGGCATTCCTCGCATCGGTCAATATATATGTGGAAACGATATTCCACTATAGAGGACAAGAAATTTTGGGGCAAAGGCAGCAAAAAAGCACGAAAATGAAGTACTTTCAAGGACCGCCATAGAATGGACACATGTTCATCAAACGGTCATAATTTTGTCATTCGAGTCCATGTCGGATCCATATGTACTCAAACTGCTCATGGCGAGCCGCCGAATCCAAAATACTCCCGCTTGCACCAGAGGCCCGAGTACCTCAAGTTCGCCTTCAGCAGGACTATTTGGCCCCGAAGTCAAAGAACACCATTCGTCATTGCTTTTTTCGATAAGTTTCAACCCATTGGCACTTCCTTTGAAGGAAATTCGAGAGATTATAGTGCTTATAGACATCAGCCCCTAGTAGGGACAAACACACCTTTCTCGCAGATGCTCTATGATCCCGCAATCTCATTTGGTCAGAATTGAAGAAAATCCAGGGCTATATGCCTTATTCTCTTGTTTTCACCGGATGGCATGTCAGAATCTCATGCGCGGAAAGACAAGAACAAAAGGGCATTCCCGGCATCGTTAATATATATGTGGAAACGATATTCCACTATAGAGGACAAGAAATTTTGGGGCGTTAGGGCAAAAAGCGCACGCGAAAATGAATTAATTTCAAGGACCGCCATAGAATGGACAGATGATCACTAAAACGGTCATAATTTTGTCATTCGAGTCCGTGGTCGGACCCAGTACTCAAACTGCCATGGCGAGCATGCGAATCCAGAAAATATTCCCGCTTGCACCAGAGGCCAGAGTACCTCAACACGGCCTTAAGAGGGACTATTTGGCCCAAAGTCCAAGAACATCATTCGTCATTGTTTTCGCATAAGTTTCAACCCATTGGCACTTCCTTTGAAGGAAATTGAGAGATTATGTTGCTTATAGACATTAGCTCTCCGGCAGGGACAAACATACCTTTCTCGCAGATGCTCTATGATCCCGCAATCTCATTTTGTCAGAATTGAAGAAAATCCAAATGGATATATGCCTTATTCTCCTTGTTTTCACCGGATGGCATGTCAGAAGCTCATGCGCGTGGAAAGCCAAGAACAAAAGGGCATTCCCGCATCGGTCAAAATATATGTGGAAACGATATCTCCACTATAGAGGACAAGAAATTTTGGGGCGGTTAGGAAAAAAGCGCATTGGAAAATGAAGTACTTTCAAGGACTGTCATAGAATGGACACATGTTTATTGAAACGGTCATAATTTTGTCAATCGGAGTCCGTGTCGGACCCATATGTACTCAAACTGCTCGCGGCGAGCGTGCGAATCCAGAAAATACTCCCTGCTTGCACCAGAGGCCCGAGTACCTCAATACGGCCTTAAGCAGACTTTTGGCCCCGAATGTCAAAGAACATCATTCGTCATTGTTTTTCGACAAGTTTCAACCCATTGGCACTTCCTTTTGAAGGAAATTCAAGAGATTATGTTGCTTATAGACATTAGCCCTCGGTAGGGACAAACGCATTTTCTACAAATGCTCTATGATCCGCAATCTCATTTGGTCAGAATTGAAGAAAATCCAAATGCTATATGCCTTATTCTCCTTGTTTTCACCGGATGGCATGTCAGAACTCATGCGCGGAAAGCCAAGAACAAAAGGGCATTCCTGCATCGGTCAATATATATGTGGAAACGATATTCCACTATAGAGGACAAGAAATTTTGGGCGGTTAGGCAAAAAGAGCACGGAAAATGAAGTACTTTCAAGGACGCCATAGAATGGAAAGATGTTCACTAAAACGGTCATAATTTTGTCATTCGAGTCCGTGGTCGGACCCACAAGTACTCAAACTGCTCATGCGAGCGTGCATGAATCCAGAAAATACCGCTGGTGCTAGGAGGCCCGAGTACCTCAAAGACGGCCTTAAGCATGACTTTTGGCCCCGAAAGTCAAAGAACATCATTCGTCATTGTTTTTAGACAAGTTTCGAACCCATTGGCACTTCGCTTTTGAAGGAAATTGAGAGATTATGTTGCTTATAGACATTAGCCCCCTGCAGGGACAAACATACCTTCTCAGATGCTCTATGATCCGCAATCTCATTTGGTCAGAATTGAAGAAAATCCAGCTATATGCCTTATTCTCTTGTTTTCACGGATGGCATGTCAGAACTGCGCGCGTGAAAGCCAAACAAAAGGGCATTCCTGGCATCGGTCAATATATATGTGGAAACGATATCTCCACTATAGAGGACAAGAAATTTTGGCGCAGTCAGGCAAAAATCGCACGAGAAAATAAAGTACTTTCAAGGACTGCCATAGAATGGACACATGTTTACTGAAACGGTCATAATTTGGTCATTCGGAGTCCGTGTCGGACCCATAAGTACTCAAACTGCTAGCGGCGAGCATGCGAATCCAGAAAATACTACCCTCTAGCACCAGGAGGCCCAGAGTACCCTCAAATTCGGCCTTAAGCAGGACTTTTTGGACCTGAAAGTCAAAGAACATCATTCGTCGTTGTTTTTCAGACAAGTTTCTGAACCCATTGGCACTTCCTTTTGAAGGAAATTTGAGAGATTATGCTGCTTATAGCTATTAGCCCACCTGGTAGAAACAAACATACCTTTCTGCAGATGCTCTATGATCCGGGGAATCTCATTCGGCCGTAAATTGAAGAAAATCCAGCGGCTATACGCCCTATTCTCCTTGTTTTCACCGGATGGCATGTTGTAACTCATGCGCGTGAATGCCAAGAACAAAAGGGCATTCCTGCCATCGGTCAATATATATGTGGAAACGATATCTCCACTGTAGAGGACAAGAAATTTTGGGCCAGTCAGGCAAAAATCGCATGAGAAAATGAAGTACTTTCAAGGACTGCCATAGAATCGAAACATGTTTACTGAAATGGTCATAATTTTGCCATTCGGAGTCCGTGTCGCACCCATATGTACTCAAACTGCTCGCGGCGAGTGTGCAAATCCAGAAAATCTTCTGCTTATGCTTAGGAGGCCCGAGTACCTCAACACATAGCCTTAAGCAGACTTTTGGTCCCGAAAGTCAAAGAAGTTGTTTTTCAGAGAAATTTCAACCCATTGGCACTTCCTTTGAAGGAAATTCGAGAGATTATGCTCTATGATCCGGCAATCCATTTGGCCAGAATTGAAGAAAATCCAAAGGTTATACACCTTATTCTCCTTGTTTTCACCGGATGGCATGTCAGAACTCATGCGCGTGAAAGCCAAGAACAATAGGGCATTCCTGCATCGGTCAATACATATGTGGAAATGATATTCCACTATAGAGGACAAGAAATTTTAAAGGGCCAGCAAAAATCGCACGAGAAAATGAAGTACTTTCAAGGACCGCCATAGATTGGACACATGTTCATAAAATGATCATAATTTTGTCATTCGGAGTTCGTGGTTTGACCCATATGTACTCAAACTGCTCACGCGAAGCATGCGAATCCGTAAAATACTACTGCTTGTGCCAGAGGCCCGAGTACCTCAAATATGTCCTTAAGCAGGACTTTTGGCCCCAAAGTCAAAGAACATCATTCGTCATTGCTTTCACGACAAGTTTCAACCCATTGGCACTTCCTTTGAAGGAAATTGAGACATTACGCCGCTTATAGACATTAGCCCCCCTGTTACGGACAAACGTACCTTTCTACAGATGCTCTATGATCCGGGCAATCTCATTTGGCCGTAAATTGAAGAAAATCCAGTGGCTATACGCCTTATTCTCCTTGTTTTCGCCGGAAGGCATGCTGTAACTCATGCGCGTGAAAGCCAAACAAAAGGGCATTCCTGGCATCGGTCAATATATATGTGGAAATGATATCTCCACTACAGAGGACAAGAAATTTTGGCGCAGTCAGGCAAAAATTGCACGAGAAAATGAAGTACTTTCAAGGACTGCCATAGATTGGACAGATGTTTACTAAAATGGTCATTATTTTGTCATTCAGAGTCCGTGTCGAACCCATATGTACTCAAACTGCTCGCGGCGAGCATGCGAATCCAGAAAATGCTCCTCGCTTGCGCCAAGAGGCCTAGAGTACCCTCAAATTCGGCCTTTAGAAGGACTTTTTGGCCCTGAAATTCAAAGAACATCATTCGTCGCTGTTTTCACACAAGTTTCTGAACCCATTGACACTTCCTTTTGAACGAAATTTGAGAGATTATATTGCTTATAGACATTAGCCCCCCTGGTAGGGACAAACGTACCTTTTTGCAGATGCTCTATGATCTGGGCAATCTCATTTGGCCGTAAGTTGAAGAAAATACAGCGACTATATGCTTTATTCTCCTTGTTTTCGTCGGATGGCGTGCTGTAACTCATGCACGTGAAAGCCAAGAACAAAAGGGCATTTTTGGCATCGGTTAATATATATGTGGAAACGATATCTCCACTATAGAGGGCAAGAAATTTTGGGCAGTCAGGCAAAAATCGCACGAGAAAATGAAGTACTTTCAAGGACTGCCATAGAATGGATACATGTTTACTGAAACGGTCATAATTTTGTCATTCGGAGTCCGTGTCGGACCCATATGTACTCAAACTGGTCGGGCCGAGCGTGAAAATCCAGAAAATACTCCCGGCTTGCACCAGGAGGCCTGGAGTACCCTCAAATACGGCCTTAAGCAGGACTTTTTGGCCCTGAAAGTCAAAGAAATTGTTTCTCAGAGAAGTTTCTGAACCCATTGGCACTTCCTTTTCAAGGAAATTCGAGATATTATGTTGCTTATAGACATTAGCCCCCTGGTAGGGACAAACGTACCTTTCTACAGATGCTCTATGATCCGGCAACTCATTTGGCCAGAATTGAAGAAAATCCAGGCTATATACCTTATTCTCCTTGTTTTCACGGATGGCATGTCAGAACTCATGCGCGTGAAAGCCAAACAAAAGGGCATTCTTGGCATCGGTCAATATATATGTGGAAACGATATCTCCACTATAGAGGACAAGAAATTTCGGGGCAGTCTGGCAAAAAGCGCAGGGGAAAATGAAGTACTTTCAAAGACTGCCATAGAATGGATAGATGTTCACTAAAACTATCATAATTTTGTCATTCGAAGTGCGTGTCGGACCCAAAGTACTCAAACTGCTCACGGCGAGCGTGTGAATCCAGTAAATACTCCCCGCTGGCACCAGGAGGCCCGAAGTACCCTCAAAGACGGCCTAAAGCATGACTTTGTGGCCGTGAAAGTCAAAGAACATCATTCGTCGCTGTTTTTTCAGACAAGTATCTGAACCCATTGGCACTTCCTTTTGAAGAAAATTCGAGATATTATGTTGCTTATAGACATTAGCCCGCCAGGCAGGGACAAACATACCTTTCTGCAGATGCTCTATGATCCGGGCAATCTCATTTGGCCGTAAATTAAAGAAAATCCAGCGGCTATATGCCTTATTCTCGTTATTTTCGCCGGATGGCATGCTGTAGCTCATGCGCGTGAAAGCCAAGAACAAAAGCACATTCCTGGCATCGGTTAATATATATGTGGAAACGATATTTCCACTATAGAGGACAAGAAATTTTGGGGCAGTCAGGCAAAAATCGCACGAGAAAATGAAGTACTTCCAAGGACTGCCATAGAATGGACACATGTTAATGAAACGGTCATAATTTTGTCATTCGGAGTCCGTGTCGGACCCATATGTACTCAAACTGCTCGCGGCGAGCGTCAGAATCCAGAAAATACTCCCCGCTTGCACCAGGAGGCCCGGAGTACCCTCAAGTTCGGCCTTCAGCAGGACTATTTGGCCCTGAAAGTCATAGAACATCATTCGTCGTTGTTTTTTAGACAAGTTTCTGAACCCATTGGCACTTCCTTTTGAAGGAAATTCGAGAGATTATGGTGCTTATAGACATCAGCCCCCCTAGTAGGGACAAACGCACCTTTCTGCAGATGCTCTATGATCCGGGCAATCTCATTTGGCCATAAATTGAAGAAAATCCAGCGGCTCTATGCGTTATTCTCCTTGTTTTCGCCGGATGGCATGCTGTAACTCTTGCGCGTGAAAGCCAAGAACAAAAGGGCTTTCCTGGCATCGTTAATATATATGTGGAAACGATATCTCCACTATAGAGGACAGGAAATTTTGGGGCGGTTAGGCAAAAAGTGCACGCAAAAATGAATTAATTTCAAGGACTGCCATAGAATGGACAGATGATCACTAAAACGGTCATAATTTTGTCATTCGGAGTCCGTGTCGGACCCAAAGTACTCAAACTGCTCATGCAAGCGCATAATCCGAAAATATTCCCGCTTGCACCAGAGGCCCGAGTACCTCAAATACGGCCTTAAGAGGGACTATTTGGCCCCGAAAGTCCAAGAACATCATTCGTCATTGTTTTTCGCAAGTTTCAACCCATTGGCACTTCTTTTGAAGGAAATTGAGATTATGTTGCTTATAGACATTAGCCCCGGCATGGACAAACATACCATTCTCGCAGATGCTCTATGATCCGCAATCTTATTTGGTCAGAATTGAAGAAAATCCAGCGGATATATGCCTTATTCTCCTTGTTTTCACCGGATGGCATGCTGTAGCTCATGCGCGTGAAAGCCAAGAACAAAAGGGCATTCCCGGCATCGGTCAAAATATATGTGGAAACAAGATCTCCACTATAGAGGACAAGAAATTTCGGGGCGGTTAGGCAAAAAGCGCACGGGAAAATGAAGTACTTTCAAGGACTGTCATAGAATGGACACATGTTTATTGAAACGGTCATAATTTTGTCAATCGGAGTCCGTGTCGGACCCATATGTACTCAAACTGCTCGCGGCGAGCGTGCGAATCCAGAAAATACTCCCTGCTTGCACCAGGAGGCCCGAGTACCCTCAAATTCGCCTTAAGTAGGACTTTTTGGCCTGGAATGTCAAAGAACATCATTCGTCATTGCTTTTCGATAAGTTTCAACCCATTGGCACTTACTTTTGAAGGAAATTCCAGAGATTATGTTGCTTATAGACATTAGCCCTCGGTAGGGACAAACGTACTTTCAAATGCTCTATGATCCGCAATCTCATTTGGTCAGAATTGAAGAAAATCCAAAGCTATATGCCTTATTCTCCTTGTTTTCGCCGGATGGCATGCTGTAACTCATGCGCATGAAAGCCAAGAAAAAAGGGCATTCCTGGCATAGAGGACAAAAGGGCATTCCTGGCATATATGTGGAAACGATATCTCCACTATAGAGGACAAGAAATTTTGGGCCGGTTAGGCAAAAAGAGCACGGGAAAATGAAGGACTTTCAAGGACTGCCATAGAATGGAAAGATGTTCACTAAAACGGTCATAATTTTGTCATTCGGAGTCCGTGTCGGACCCACAAGTACTCAAACTGCTCGCGGCGAGCGTGCGAATCCAGAAAATACTCCCTGCTGGTGCTAGGAGGCCTGGAGTACCCTCAAAGACGGCCTAAAGCATGACTTTGTGGCCCTGAAAGTCAAAGAACATCATTCGTCGCTGTTTTTTAGACAAGTTTCTGAACCCATTGGCACTTCGTTTTGAAGGAAATTCGAGAGATTATGTTGCTTATAGACATTAGCCCCCCAGGCAGGGACAAACATACCTTTCAGAGATGCTCTATGATCCGGGCAATCTCATTTGGCCGTAAATTGAAGAAAATCCAGCGGCTATATGCCTTATTCTCCTTGTTTTCGCCGGATGGCATGCTATAGCTCATGCGCGTGAAAGCCAAGAACAAAAGGGCATTCCTTGCATCGGTCAATATATATGTGGAAACGATATCTCTACTATAGAGGACAAGAAATTTTGGGGCAGTCAGGCAAAACTCGCACGAGAAAATAAAGTACTTTCAAGGACTGCCATAGAATGGACACATGTTCACTAAACGGTCATAATTTGGTCATTCGGAGTCCGTGTCGGACCCATAAGTACTCAAACTTCTAGCGGCGAGCATGCGAATCCAGAAAATACTACCCTCTAGCACCAGGAGGCCCAGAGTACCCTCAAATTCGGCCTTAAGCAGGACTTTTTGGCCCTGAAAGTCAAAGAACATCATTCGTCGTTGTTTTTCAGACAAGTTTCTGAACCCATTGGCACTTCCTTTTGAAGGAAATTTGAAAGATTATGCTGCTTATAGCTATTAGCCCACCTGATAGACACAAACATACCTTTCTGCAGATGCTCTATGATCCGGGCAATCTCATTCGGCCGTAAATTGAAGAAAATCCAGCGGCTATACGCCCTATTCTCCTTGTTTTCACCGGATGGCATGTCAGAACTCATGCGGAAATGCCAAGAACAAAAGGGCATTCCTGGCATCGGTCAATATATATGTGGAAACGATATCTCCACTATAGAGGACAAGAAATTTTGGGGCGGTTAGGCAAAAAGCGCATTGGAAAATGAAGTACTTTCAAGGACTGCCATAGAATGGATAGGTGATCACCAAAACGCTCATAATTTTGTCATTCGAAGTCCGTGTCGGACCCAAAGTATTAAACTGCCACAAGAGCCTCGCGAATCAAGAAAATACTCGCTTATGCTTAGGAGGCCCGAGTACCTCAAATACGCCTTAAGCAGGACTATTTGGCCTCGAAAGTCAAAGAACATCATTCGCCGCTATTTTTCGCATAAGTTTCAACTCATTGGCACTTCCTTTGAAGGAAATTCGAAATTATGTTGCTTATAGACATTAGTCCCTCGGCAGGACAAACATACCTTTCGCAGATGCTCTATGATCCGGCAATCTCATTTGGTCAGAATTGAAGAAAATCCAGCGGATATATGCCTTATTCTCCTTGTTTTTGCCGGATGGCATGTCAGAACTCATGCACGGAAAGCCAAGAACAAAAGGGCATCCCTGCATCGGTCAATATATATGTGGAAACGATATTCCACTATAGAGGACAAGAAATTTTGGGGCGGTTAGGCAAAAAGAGCACGGAAAATGAAGTACTTTCAAGAACCGCCATAGAATGGACAGATGCCATCAAACGGTCATAATTTTGTTATTCAAGTCCGTGGTCGGACCCATATGTACTCAAACCGCACGCGCGCGAGCATGCAAATCCAGAAAATACTCGCTATGCCAGAGGCCCGAGTACC
>JAHHZJ010007336.1:0-14837 GCA_021437245.1 Aegilops speltoides | reverse complement strand
TGCAATTTGTAGGTTTTGTGTTGTTAACTAGAAAGTTCTATTAGGACAGAGTTTGAATTGGTGCAAGATAATCCTGAGCTGGAAGATGGTTACTGCAGAGCCTTGTTGTGCAGATTACATTTTCATAAGGTCTTAACCCATGTTTCTTTTCCAATTCTTTATTAAGTTGCTCAGTCTACTTTCCTTAATGCTGTCACTTGACGTATGTATCATGATTCATGAATGGTCATCTATGTTTGTGCTATATTATTGTGATAACGCTGTGGTTTCAAATTAAATAATGGCAAGTCAAGTTATAAGCTGGTACTGTTTAAATTGGGAGGTTTTAAGAATTTGCCACTGCATTCATTGGCAGTTGCGGATTTACCACTTGATGTTTCATGTCATTTGGGTCCTGAACAACTGTCATTGAGACAATGGAGTGAGACATGAAATGCCATTGAATTGAGTGGCAATCCCCAGTTTCTCTTTAAATTTTCAGTGAGAGAGTGACAGAGAGTTTGTTTCGGCACACCACTTTACCCACTATATGCATTGATTGTGATTATTGTATTTTACTATAACTAAATGTTATGTCGTATATAATAGGAAACAAGGTTTTTTTAAGTGCTAGGCGATGAACAAGAGTTTTGCCTCCACTTTGCAGTTTCTGAACGAAGCACACACCTAAGCATAATAAGCGGATGTTAAGCGCTGGCCGTTTTGCCTCCGCTCAGCACCTAGGAGCACCGAACTTTCTAGTGTAGGGAGATGTGCAAATAAAGACCACCATAGCCGATTGCATAAATGAAGGCCAAGTTTAGTTCTGTGTGATCATCTGAACGATGATTAAGAGGGCTATTCATCAATTTCTAAATGTCATCGCACTTCTGTATGGCCGTGTAGCACTTTACCATGTCATCATGTGCATGAGCAAAGCTCATGCAAGAATACCTCATTTTTGAAGATGATACATAAGAGGATTTTAATTGATTTCTGAATGTCTTCATATTTATCCTTATTACTCATGAATCATCTTCTGGTTACCACTGCCGTCTTCTTCTCGGACAGGTCATTGGGATTTCCATCCACCCTCTGGTTACCACTGCCGTCTCCGTCTCCGCCATCGGCCATATGAACATCGGTGTCCCCATTTTTTATTATCTGCCTGAGGATCCTTCTCAACCACAACATCGAGATCATAAGACAGACCATCATAGGTCCATGGTACATAATCTAGAATATATTCCGCACCCACCACACCAACGAGTAGCCTGGCAACTCCATGCACACAGTATTTGACATATCACTGTTCTCTGTTTTACGAGCAGTGAACCGAGACTCGAGACAATAAGAAACTCATTAAGCAAAATCTCCGAAACACCTGTGAGTCTAATCCATACCTTCTCTAGTGGTGTCCCTGTCGGCTCAGGTTTGGTGCACTCGTCAAACTCAAGAATACACTTGCTCCCAGGCTCCCTACTGAGTCCACACTTAAGCAAGTGGTTAAGATCCTCTCTCCTAGGGAACTCAACTCTATAAACCTGATCCTCCAACCTGACAGGTGACCAATGAAAAGACTCAGAAACCAGCCGATTGAGTTCTTTGGCACACCTGTTCCTCTGTCAATGTCCTTTAGTAACCCGACCAGACCAAATTTCGAGCTCTCCATCATGGGGTTGTAAGTCCATCTAGTGCCCTTAGTGATTTTGGTGTATTGAAGACTTATAGGTTAAGTAACTGATGCGTTTGTGAGTGTACACAGGTCTATAAGTCTATCGGAGTTTGATATTCTGAGAAAATCGACCCTAAAAATGAAGTTCTTCAACGAAGACTTTGATATTCGAAGACTTTAGAAGACTTTGAAAGTGAAGAAATTGGTGTGACCTTGAAGACTTGATATTCATTGAGGAATATGAAGCGTGAAGACTTTTGTTTTCGTAGTTTCATTTTCTCTTTCTTGAGTCATAGGAAACACCGTCTTGTTAAAGGGGTCGAGGAAATACTAAGGAAAAATTTCCATGTGATGCTCAACTCAAAATCCTACACCTACCAATCCCTTGAGTGAAGCCATTGGAAATCTCATACAGTTCAGTCAAGTTCTTGATGAGAGCGCAGTTCTTCAGTCACTGATGACTTTACTCTCAATGAGGAGTTAGGAATTCGCCGTCGAATTGCCTACCTGATGAGGAACATGATAGCCCGAGGAATTTGAGACTCAAATTTCCGACCGTTCTTGTTCTTGCTTGCGGCTGTCACAAAATATCTTATCCACCTAACGGTCATATCATTGAAGGGCATTTATGTCTTATCATGTCGGGCTGCTCCTAGGCTATAAATAGCCGCCCCTACAACCACTAGCTGGTTGGCTGCTCGAAGAACTTGACACTTGTCATTTGAGAGCAACCCATCCTCAGAGGACTTTGAGAGAAAATCATCAAGTGAGGAAAATCCCAAAACCAAACCCCACAAACCCAAAGTGATTGAGCATCTGAAGAAATTGATCCTGCGTGGATCCGCGCTTATTACCTTTGAAGACTGTGCTTCTTCCAGACGGTTAGGCGTCAAGGTCTAGAAGCATCCAAGAGGAATTGTGGATCGCCGAGTGACCAAGTCTGTGAAGGTTTGGAAGTCACGAAGACTTACCACGAGTGATTGGGACGAGGCCTGCGTGGTCTTAGTTCAAGGAGAATACGGTGAGGACTGGGTGTCTGAGTTGCGGCTCGAGGCTGGGTGTCCGGGACTGTGTGTCCTCGAGTTTAAATACTCAGCTGCCCCAACCAGACGTACAACTGAGACAGCAGTTGGAACTGGTTTACCAAATCATTGTCTTCACCAACTGACTGGTTCTATTTCCTCAACTCTTTCATTTCCTCATCACTGTGTTGTATGTTGTTCATATCTGTGCTTGAATACTTTGACTGAAGACTTTCACAAATTCCTCAGTTCAATTTTTCAGTCTGTTTGTCTTCATCTTGTTATCCTGTGTTTACGCTTTTCGTACTCTATGCTAGTCTTCATTTCATCATGCTGACTATGTTTGCATCCTGTTATGTTTACTTCGAGTACTTATTCTGCAAGTAGTTCTTCGCTAAGGAATTTCCTCACCAACAAATTCCTCGGTGAAGAATTCTTAAAATCGCCTATTCACCCCTCTCTAGTCGATATAACGCACTTTCAATTGGTATCGAGCAAGGTACTCCCTTGTTACGTATAATTTAGTTTAACCCTTGAGTTTTAGTTATGTCGATCGCGGTATGAAGAAAGTGACATGCCCTATCTTTGACGGTCATGACTATCCCAAGTGGAAGGCCATGATGAGGAAGCGCCTCATGGCAAAGAACAGCGAGCTGTGGACCGTCACTGAGATTGGTCTTACTGATCTATGCAAGATGGCGAATGCTGATGATATTCAAGTACACTCGACTTGATATCATAGCGAAGGATATCATCTGCTCCTTCCTATCCAGAGATCAATTCGGGCGGATTATGCATCTTGGCAATTTGAAGCTCATCTGGGACCGAATCTCTGATGTCTATGAAGGTCATCGAACTCGTCATGATCCCTGGTTTGAGGACTTCAAGGAATCTCTCAAAACGATGACTTTCGAGCCAGAATCATCATCTTCTGCATCTTGTCTTATGGCAAACGGTGCTGAGGTAACCGAATGCTCCTCATCCGAGTCCTATAATGATGAATCTGATAATGATGAGTCTGACAATGATGAATCTGATGATGACATTGAATCCTGCTATACTAAACTCATTTGCGTTGCCACTAAACAACAAACGGTTTTGGAACAAACTCAAGATATGCTAGAAAGAAGTGATAATATGTTGTGCAAAGAAATGGATCAGTCAAAAGCATTGGGTGAATGTCTTCAGAGAATTCACTCCAAGTTTGACGCCCTTCAAGATCAACATAATACCCTCTTGACTGATCACGAGAAGCTTTCTCTTGAAGCTCTTCAAAGAAAGGAAGATCTTGAAAAGCTAAGAGTGTGTTATATGAAGATCTTCAGAAGGAGCGCGATTCATTACTAGCTCAACAAATCAGCGCTTCTCAGGAAGAATTTGTTCCTCCATGCTTAAAGTGCATTGAACGTGAATCTGCTAATTCTTCACCTGAATGTTCAAATGCTTCAAATGTTACAAATTCTTCATCTGCCTCTGCTATCACTAATTCCTCATCCGAGGACATTGCTAGTATCACTGACAATGCAGGGCTGAAGGAATTGTACATGACAGGCATGTACAAAAGCCTCAAAGGGCATCAGACACTTTGTGATGTGCTCAAAAAGTAGATCCTCAACAGAAACCCTAGGAAAGAGGGTATTGCCTTTGAGAGGAACTCAATGCCGATGGAACATATTGGAAGCCTGAGCAGCACCCCAAAACCTCATGGGTTGCTGCAAAGGGACCTCAGATTGATCCATCTAACTTATCTGGCTTTACATGTGAATCTCCTCATTCTTCGATGAGTCATTTGACTCAACTATAAACTGTTCAAAAATCAGAATGGTGAAGTATTTGCTAGATATGTTGCACTAAGCTGCGAGACGGTTCCCCTATGAAGAAAATCTGGGTTCCCAAAAGCTGTCTTGAAAGTCTTCAGGTGAATGTCCTCATGACACCACCTATGAAGAACAGGAACCCCAGATCAAATTCTTCACATGGATCAAATTCCTCAACTGGATCAAAGTCCTCATATGATTGTCATCGTGCTAACAACTCTGTCTCGCAGGGTAGAGCTAAGGGCTATGAATATGTGCATTATTCTTCAAACCATTATGTTCATAAGTCCTCGAAGAATTACTCTGCTTATTCATATGCATACCCTAACCCCTCCTATGCTAAGCGAAATGGTTTGGCATCTTTGCCACCTTTCTCACATGGTGCTCGCAGGGTGATTCTTTGCCACCCCTCCGATGTGGGTGGTGAAGAAAAAGAACTAATATCTTCGCAGGTCGAGGTCTCGGGCGTGCTCTAACGTCTGAAGAATTTCTTTGAGGACGACAAAAATGCCGAAAGGGCCTTGAGGCGAATCATGATGAAATGAACTTTCATTTCACACGTCCTCATCTGCTATATCTGTTTCTGCTTGATGAAATTCATCGATGAACTTGATATCATATTCTTCCTTGATGAAGCATATGAGATTATAGCTACACTAATTCATCTACGGGATGATCAACCCAAAACCACTGAATGGGTCCTCGATAGTGGATGTACAAATCACATGATTGGCGACAAGAATCTTTTGATGAATGCTCCCTTATCACCGTCACCTCTGAAAGCATATCATCTTTCTTGACAAAGGCAAAAGTCAGGTATTGGGTCTTGGTAAGGTTGCTATCTCTAAGATAAGCACATGGACAAGTCATGCTTGTTGAGTCCTTAGGATACAATCTTATGTGGAGTCTCAATGCTTTGTGATCTTGATATGGTTGTTGTCTTCGGCAAATATCGTTGTGTTGTGATTATAGAGCTGACAATTTAAAAGTCTTGAAGGCTTTGAGAGAGAGAGATCTGTATATTGTTGATTTCTCTCTGAGGGCCACAACCAGCCATGTATCTCTTACAAAAAGCGAGAAGGCTGGCTATAGCGCCGCTTGACTTAGTCATGCAGACATGAGGAATTCATGCACGCTTGCGAAGAAGAAGCACGTCATTAGCATTGAGAATGTCAAATTCCTCAAGGATCCTTATGCGAGCATGTGAAGCCGGAAAAATGATCAAGGCCAAGCATCCGGCGAAGACTATCATGACCACTACCCGTCCATTCGAATTGCTTCACATGGACCTCTTGGGACCTAATCATTCATGAGTCACTAATGATGCATCTTTATATGGTTTTGTCATTGTTGATGATTATTCTCGATATACATGGGTACACATTGTTACTGAAACATGAAGTGCGGGAAGTCTTCAAGCGATTTTCCTCGAGGGCTTGAACCAACTTTGGTGTGAAGATCAAGCTATATCGAAGTGACAATGGGCCCGAGTTCAAGAATTCTGGTCTTGATGCCTATCTATCGATGAACTTGGTATTACTCATGAGTTATCTGCCCCCTATACTCCTCGGCGAGAATATAATTCGTGGAGCGCATGAAGCGAACTCTTGTTGAGATGGCTCGCACTATGCTTGATGAATACAAAAGCATACCGGCGTTTTTGGATTGATGCAGGTAATCTTGCTACGCCACATCATCAGCAGAGTATATCTTCACAAATTCTTCAAGAAGACTGCTATGAACTCCTCACTGACAAAAGAAACCAATGTGAGTTATTTCAAAGTCTTGATTGCTAAATGTTGGATTAGAGATCCTCACCCAACTCTAAATTTGCAAGAAAGCACATGAAGTTTTTATGCTTGGTTCTGAGGAAGGACTACGCACACCCTCTGAGTCTTTCAGCATTGTTCTTCACAAGATTGTTGATTATCAGCAGATGTGCTTGTTCGATGAAACTAATAGGCTCATAAAGAGCACCTACATTACATGTTAGATGAACCAGCACTGAGGATGCTATCAAGCTCAAAGGCGGCCGAGGATGTCATTCCTCTTGAAGAATCTGCTGAAGAATTCATTCACTGTTCATGAAGAGCGTCGGTGATGCACAGAAGAACATGATGAGGAAAATAGTCTTGAAGAAAATCTTGATCAAAATCCTCGGCGACAACCAACTCATCCCGGCGTTGCCAAAAGAAGTGCAAGTGGAGAAGATCATCGATGACATTAGCGCTTTGAGGTCCTCTCCCTGCAGCTCAAAGCAGCATTTATCTAACTTTTGTGGGCACTATGCTTTTGTCTCTATCTCAGAGCCCACTAAGGTAGATGAAGCATTTACTGGGCAGAATTGATTCAGGGCTATCTGAAGAAAAATTACATCAGTTCGAGGTTGAACAATGTAACTGGGAAGTGGTCAATCGTAGGATCCTCGCAAGCATGTATATCATTGGCACAAAGTGGATCTACATAACAAGCAAGATGAAAATGGCCTTGTGGTGAGGAATAAAACACGACCTAGTGAGCTCAAAACTACACATGAGGTTGAGGAAACTTGATGTTCAGCTGAAACTTTTGCACCTGTTACTTCCAACCATCATGATATCATCTTATATCAAATGGATGTGAAAAGTGCATTCCTCAATGGTAAGCTTGAGGAAGAAGTATGTGCTGCTCAACCCCAGGTTTGAAGATCCCAAGAATCACGACAAAGTCTTGAGACTCAATAAGGCCCTCTATGGCCTCAAGCAAGCCCCTCAGGCGTGGTATGATACATTGGAGAATTCTTAAGTGAAGAATGGCTTCACACGAGTTCACTTGACCCTACTCTTTTACTAAATCATATGATGGTTGAAGCTGTTTGTGTGCCAAATATATGTTGATGATATTATCTTTGGCTGTACTAACCAGCGATATAGTGATGAATTTGCCTATATGATGAGTGAAGAATATCAAATATCTATGATGGGAAATTGAAATTCTTCTTAGGTCTTCAAATTAGTCGTGGCGCTGTAATATATTCATATCTAGGGAGAAATGCACTCAAAGATGTCTTGAGGAAATTGAGCATGCAAAGATTGCAAAGGCGTCAAATTCCCTATGCCTAAATAGCCATCTATGCTGTGATGAAAATGGTATTGACTTGATCACAAGGTATCTGGCTCCATGATTGGTTCTTCTATTGTACTTGTATGCATCTAGGCCAGATATAATGCTTAGTGTTTGCATGTGTGCCCGATTTCAAGCTTTTGAAGGAATCACACATAAGAATATATATGACATATTCTTCGATATCTAGCTCACACACAACACTAGGATTATGGTACCCAGAAGGCTCTGCTTTTGATCTCATTGGATATTAGAAGCTCTGACTATGCTTTGGTGATAAATGTGGACCGAAATCAACTTGTCAAGCACTTGTCATTTCCTCGGACGATCTTTGGTCTGTTGGTCCTCGAAGAAACGAACTGTGTATCACTGTCTACTGCTGAAGCTGAATACATTGCTGTGGCTCATGCATTGCTCCAACTGCTTTGGATAAAGCAAACCCTCAAGGACTATAAGCGTCAGCGTGAAGAATGCCTCTCCTCTGCGACAATGAGAGTGCCATCAAGATTGCTCAAACCCGATTCGGCACTCGAAGACTAAGCACATCCAGATTCGTCATCATTTTCTTAATGATCATGTGTTGAAGGCGATATCTCCATCGAGCATGTGAAGGAGAGAACAGCTGGCTGATATCTTCACTAAGCCCTTGGATGAGAAGAGATTTAGCAAGTTGCAGTGTGAGCTAAATATCTTAGAATCTTGAATGTTCTTTGAAAAGGACACATCCTAACCCTTATGCAGAATTGATGACTTAGATGTGCAACACATGAAGAAACGTTTTTCTTCAATCAATGAAGAATAACACTCTAAGTGTGAAGAAATTAATGAAGAATTTGATTCTCGGAAACCCCGACAATTGTTACGGTGTCTGAAATCATCATTCTTATCGGTTGGGATAAGCCACCACAAAAGTTGAAAATCTTCAATTTGAGTTTTTCCTCATTTTGAAATTTTTTTTCAAATTTTTTTTGCAAAAATTCAATTTTGCTTTTCTTCATTCTATATATATATATATATATATATATATATATATATATATATATATATATATATATATATATATATATATATATATATAATTTATTTTCTTCAAGTTTTCCGTTTTTTGCTAAGTGAATGTGATCGGACCTTCCCCTCTATGCTATACTCAACCCAATCTATTCACAAATTCTTCATTGCGTTCGATTGAAACTCGTTCAAAGTCTTCCTTTGTGTCCTTGAACTGAAGAAATTTGGAACAATTTTTTAAACAAATCTTATCCAGATTTTCGGTTTTACCCCAAACCGTTCCGATCCCGATTAATTAGTTTATTCCCAACGATCTTACCGATCTCATCGCACCGACGTGGGTGACAATGTCGTGGAAGAAGAAAGGGCAGGGCATGTTCTCCCAAAATCTTGGGAAAAAGTTTTCACCGTTATAAATACCCCTCTCCCTTCCTACTTCATTTACTCCCGGTTCGCTGTCTCTCGCCGAGCTCTCCTCAAACCCTAAGCGCCCCTACTCCATCGCCGCCGGTGAGGAAGAGCTTCACCGCCTCGACCTCATCGCCCGTGTTTCGCGCCCGGCCTTGAAATTTCACTCCGCCGCCGCCGAGGTCCCCTCCGCCAAGTTAGGGCGGGGAGATCTAACGTGTTAACTTCACTACAGTTCATCTCTTCGCGTGTTCTTATTCGGGTAATTAAAAGTCATTTTATTACTCCTTTGATTCTCAAATCTTTCTGAAAATCTTCAAAGGTGTTTTTGTTCTTCAAATCTTCACATATGAACACCTCACACACTATATGCTCTTGGTTTATCTCTTAAGCATTCATTTCTTCAAGATTCCTCAATTTGGGATTTTCAATCTGCAACTCCGAACCTAAGACAAAAGCTTAGTGAAATTCCTCAAGGCTCAACTGGTCAAATTCCTCAAAACTTGTCTTTTTGAAAAATCTTCGAGAACATATGACCTCTCCAAATTCCTCGCACCTACACTCTTCCAGTTACTCATGTCCGCCTTTGAATCACTAGGTTCTCATCAACTTAACTCATTTGCAACGTTCCTCAAGAAAAACTGCATACTTCTTAGAAGGTTCTATTGTTCAAATTCCTCATCCAAGAAAATGGCGGAAAAGAACCGCGAAGGAGGGAAAGAAACCGGAGGTCATGACTGCCTTTGAGATCCGATGAAATATACAAAGACTATTGCACACCGATGAAGCCAAGTTTGGCAAGGAAAACAAGAATCAGCGCAAAGTCCGCATCCGAGGATAGAACGGAAGATGGGCACGAGAATGGAGGATTCGCTATGTTACTCCCAAGTACATGAAGAAATTACCAAACCCTCCATGCCCAAGAGCTCCATTGGCCCGGCCGTCGGATCCCACCAGCATCAAGCGTGGTGAAGACTTTTAAGAATGGTCCAGGCGCCAAGCCAAATTGGCAAGACAAGCCAAGGAGGGGAGGAAATTCAATGAGGATTCTGCTGCCTTGCTGCTTCTTGGAGACCTCGGTCAAGCCGAGGAAATCAATGCCGAAGCTTGCTGCAAAAGGTGTTTCACCATCAACGCCTTCACGGCCCAGTTCCTCCCCGCACCCTCACGGCAAATTCCTCGAGGCACCTTTCCTCAAAATCCTCGGAGTCCCTCCAAATCCTCAACTCCTTGCATCTTTACATGTCAAAGGACTGGGGTTTCTCAATTTCCGTGTCTCGGAAGTTCCTCAGCACCAATGTCCTCATCAGGCCCCACTCTCAAGACAAAAGCAACGCCGGGCCGGTCCTCGGCCAAGTCCAAGAAAGAAACAAGTTGTTTCAACGTGCCCCTCGATGATGAAGCTTGATGAAGAACTTGCAGAAATCATCGAGACAGTGACAAAAGGGCTAGAGCCAAAGGAACAAGGTTTCTGCTTTTGGATCCGGAAGATCCTTGACTTCATCGACCTTATGGCATCAAGATCCAAACACTCCCATACCTGATCCCCTTACCCTGGTCAAAGTCATATGGAAACCATTTCATCCGAAGAAATGGAAATTTGAAAAACTCGTGAAATAAAGAGAGCACAAGCCAAAAGGAGAAGCTTCGAGGAAGAACATCTCAACTTGACTCCAAAGAACTTTCAAACCTCAATCTGAAATCCAAGCCCTCGGAAGGATTTCGGCCTTAATGCCGATTGGCAAGGGCCAAGGTGAGATTCGCCAATTTGACGAAAAATGACAACCTTTGCAGCCCCATCCAAACAAGAAAATCCTCGGTAAGACTCGCCGGCCTTTGGAAAACTGCCAAGACTGGATGACTTTCAGCCCCGGATGAGAATACAAGTTCCGGGCTGATGACTCCATTCCCCAATGAAGAAATTCCGGGCATCCACTAGTGGTGCGTAAAAGGAAGATCGGAAAGAAATTCAAAAGGAAAGATCAGGAACGCACCGGCCTAAAAAATAACCAAATCCCGGCCTCCTCCGCACCAACACCAACTCCAATTCTTCCTTCCGCTTAGAAGTGAAAGAAGACAAAGGCTGAGCGAGCTCAGGAAGAAGAGGAAGGCATCTCCGCCAAATTCCTTCGGCGAAAAATGAAGCCAATGACCAGCTGCGAAAATCCTATTGATGCCGTTCCCATTTCCTCCATGTCGCCTAAGGAAATTGTTCCTTATGGAAAGACTACAAGATCCCAAGCGGATCGATGAAGAAAATCAATGTTGTACCCGAAACAGTTTGATGAAAAATTGAAGTGGAAACATTCCCTTCACCACCGTTTTTCCTCACCCATGCCTCGGTTCACGGTAAGAGGTGGTGTTGAAAATGAAAAAGAAGATGAAGGCGTGGATATTGGATGCACTACCCTGATGACGATGACTTTTGGGAAAGTCGATCCCAATACCCTCTTTCCTCCGATTCAACAAGTTCCTTCCCCCGGCTACCACTTTCAATTGGGCTCAAGAAACTCATCCCACATCGTCTTCATGAAGAAATTCCAGCCACTAGTTTTAAGAACCCCGCTGATCCCCAAACTGCACAAGAAGAGGAACCAGAAATTCCTCAGCCTGAAGAACATGAGATCGTGATTCCTGAGGTTGTGCTGCAAATCACTGACATTCCTCCGCCCAAACCAAGAATCGGTTCTCGAGCAAGCAAAAATTCAAGGCTGAAGACTTCTTTTCGAGCATGTGTTCTTCTGCTAAATCCATATGACTTCGCCGATAAGGAAAAGGCGCTTCGGACTGCTACTCAAGCCAACTTCTATTCCTCGTGTTTTGACAAGGACAAGATCTTCGACCATGAGCATATTCCTCATGTGGATATGGAATCACTGCCATGCTTGAGCCGACCTCGAGTTATTCACGATGCGAGATCTAATTTCTGACCGATATCCGTGGTGGAATGAAGAACTTATTCTTGTTCTATGCCACTTTGCATATCAGCGATTTGAAGATGTCAATTCATGGGTCTGGATTGGATGACGGAAAACACTCACTATAAGGCACCGACAATTGCTTCGTGTCCTTCCTCTTGATCCTCCCCATGAAAGTGCACGTTGCATCTACAATGACCGGACTGCCGATCATTATATGCAAGTGCTCATGAAGCCTTTGAAGCGGGCAGGCCCTCGAACCAAATTCCTCGTCAAGGAATTGCTGTATGTGCCTCGGACCGTCTATCGAATCTGCGAAGACAATGAGTCCCATCAAAGGCCACGACTCAAATGGTGAAGATGTCGTTGGCATCATGAAGAACATGCTTTTCAACATCATTCATGGCGTTCACCAACTTCCATGATTTCTTCATGAGGACTCGCTAATGTTGCATTGTCACCTTTTGAGCTGAAGCCCTATCGCCTTGGATTATGAGATTCATAAGGGCAAGATCTTCTTTGAATTACAAAGGTGACACTCAACCATGGTAGCTACTTGCGCCCATTGAAGTCCTCAGCCTAGTTTCATCATCCGATGATAAGGGCAAGGCACTCTGTGATTGATGAAGGCACTCGCCCATTGGATGGTCAATTCCGCCTAGCTACATCTTACTCCACCAATGGATTTAACACATGACTCGCCGAAATACCTCACCAAGCAAAAGCCTCAAGCAAAGCACCGGGTGATGGTGACCGTGAGTTACCCTCGTCTTCATCGGAAGGTTGAAGCAAATCGAAATGGGTGAAGCGTCAATTTGCTGCAATTCTTCACAACATGACCTCAACACATAATGCGTGAAGAAAATCAAGACTACCTTCATGAAACCCTCAACCCACTTTGGCTGTTCTCAATCATGTATATTCCATGAAGAATTGAAGACTATGAGTCTCGGAAGCATTTGTGGTCGCACCACCTCCAAGAAATTCAAGAGAGTCAAAGTTCCTGATTTGGTGGCAGCTCTTATTCTTCATCGCGTGCCGATGAACATGAAGATTTAGACGACAACGCGGCAGGCCCTACTTCACAACCAACCCCGAAACGGGCCCTCCATCGACTTGAAAATCTTGAGCGTTAGTCCTCGTTCGATCCTTTTGGTCATTTGATGACAAAGGGGAGAAATCTGAGTTAGTCTTCGCCGGGTTTATATTATATGCTTTATTAAGTTACAACTCTCTTCCAAACTTTTATTGGATCGAGTTGTAATCTTAAACCGATGGTGCCTTGATACTTTTGGTGTGCTCGATGCTTTTGATGCCTGAGCCCTGAAACTTTTCATGTGCTGTTCGCATGCTTATTCCTTGTTAATATTATTGCCATCTGAATCTCATCATGCACCATATTTCATCATGCATTTCAAATTCTTCATATTATATATCAAATCGTGTATGAATTACAAGATATAGGGGAGATCTCCATGATTTGATTCTTCAAATGTGCAATGCCTCAAAAGCAAATTCCTCACTATGCACATATTAAGGGGGTGTTCTTCTATATCTTGCAATCAAATTCCCCAATATCAGTATTTACACTTCATATGTTTATCCCGTTGAAAACTTAACCTATGTTGTCATCAATCAAAAAGGGGAGATTGTAAGTGCATCTAGTGCCCTTAGTGATTTTGGTGTATTGAAGACTTATAGGTCAATAATGATCGTTGTGAGTGTACACAAGTCTATAAGTCTATGAGGAGTTTGATATTTACAGAAAATCGACCCTAAAAATGAAGTTCTTCAACAAGACTTTGATATTCAAGAATTTCAAGACTTTGAAAGTGAAGAAATTGGTGTGACCTTGAAGACTTGATATTCATTCGAGGAATATGAAGCGTGAAGACTTTTGTTTTCGTAGTTTCATTTTTCTTTCTTGAGTCATAGGAAACACCGTCTGTTAAAGGGGTTGAGGAAATACTAAGGAAAATTTTCCATGTGATGCTCAACTCAAAATCCTACACCTACCAATCCCTTGGTGAAGCCATTAGAAATCTCATACATTCCAAGTTCTTAGGAGAGACGCAGTTCTTGTCATTGATGACTTTTTCGACCGAGGAGTTAGGAATTCGCCGGCGAATTGCCTAACGGAGGAACATGATACCCGAGGAATTTGAGAGTCAAATTTCCGACCGTCTTAGCTCTCCGGCTGTTCCAAAATATCTTATCCACCTAACGGTCATATCATTGAAGGGCATTTATGTCTTATCATGTCGGCTGCTCCCTAGGCTATAAATAGCCGCCCCTACAACCACTAGCTGGTTGGCTGCTCCAAGAACTTGACACTTGTCATTTGGAGCAACCCATCCTCCGGGACTTTGAGCAAAAATCATCAAGTGAGAAAATCCCAAAACCAAACCCCACAAACTCAAAGTGATTGAGCATCATCAAGAAATTGATCCTCGTGGATCCGGCGCTTGTTACCTTAAGTTGCTTCTTCCAGACGGTTAGGCGCAAGGTCTAAGCATCCAAGAGAATTGTGGATCGCCGAGTGACCAAGTCTGGAAGGTTTGAAGTCACAAGACTTACCACAGTGATTGGGCGAGGCCTGGTCTTAGTTCAAGGAGAATCGGTGAGGACTGGGTGTCCTGAGTTGCGGCTCGAGGCGGGTGTCCGGGACTGAGTGTCCTCGAGTTTAAATACTCCCGCTCCAACCAGACGCTAAACGAGGCAGCAGTTGGAACTAGTTTACCAAATCATTGTCTTCACCAAGTGGTTCTATTTCCTCAAATCTTTCATTTCCTCATCAACTGGTTGTATGTTGTTCATATCTGTTTGAAGATTTGTAAGACTTTCACAAATTCCTCGTAATTTCTTACCCTTTTTTCATCTTGTTATCCTGTTTCGCTTTCCGTACTTC